>CM055905.1:35272673-35397673 GCA_029582155.1 Panopea generosa
TACATTTAGACGTGAGTATACTATTAACAGACTGGACATGTATGCATGCTGACCGTGTTTGCGCAGGGTCCTTAAGCAAAATGCATGACACAGACGTGTTTTAACATTACATCGTGCCAATTGGCAATATGCATCCTGTGACATTAAAACGCAATAATGAATAATGAAAATACAGACGGGTCACAAAAATGAATAATAGAAACACTGACGGGTCATCGGTTGTGTTTGCCATCAGCCTCATTACAAAATAACATGACGTTAACATTTAGTGTTTATGGACGCTGCATGATTAATGTCAGTCCATTACAATCATTGGCTCGTGTATTAATTGTCGCAATAAGCGCCTAATTGAGATGGATGAGACGATTTAGGCCATCTGTTTCATTTGGAAGATTGCAATCTTTTCATCAAGGGAAAACTTTTCAATATCATCATAAGCAAGTCTCTGATAATTTGATCAGTAGGACATTTTTTAACAAAATTAGTTTGTAAAAGTAATTTTCAGTAAGGTTTGAATTGTAGATACGATATTTATCACCGCTGTTTTACATACCGTGCCCGAGATTACGTCTGTGGTGGATTTCTTCGGATCTGCGTTTTTTTTATGTTTCTCAAAATTAAGAAAACAGAATGTAGCCTCGGTAATCTCAATCTAAGTACGAATTTTTAACCGGACTTGTTGTTCGTCGTCGTTGTCGGCGGCAATAGCTGGATCAGCATTAAATCTTATTTTATTCAGGCATGTCGGCTGAAGTCGATTGGGATGAATAATGTGAAAATTACGAACATTATTGGAAATACAGATATTTTGTTACGTATAATACCAAATGTTCACATCCAGTAACGTACCAACACAACAGTAACAGTAGTATTGTGACGTCATTTCTCGTGTTATTTCTTTTTTAATTAGTGTTACAGTATATTTTATAACAGGTGGCGTTATTATAGGTATAAGGTAGAGGCTTTATTACATATAGACATTTTTGTTAACATATAGAAGGGCTATTACAAGATGAAATATAAATACAGCTAGTGACGTAGTTGTATTATAACTTGTTATAGAAATACGTTATGCTATACAATTATTAAATGTAATTAAGTCATAACATGAAAAGTACGAGATAATATAATCAAAACATGTATCAAAGTGATCAATAAAATAATAGCTTTCAATAACGGTTACACAACATGAAATGAAGTGAAAACGTGTAGTAAAGTTATAAAATATTATAAGGTTACAATAGGTAATACAATTATAACATGAAAAGTTACAATGTGTAGTAAAATACAACATAGTATAAGCCAATAGCCAGGGGGCGATATCAGACCCACTAGGGTCCTTGTTTTAATTTAGTTACTGATTTTATTATTTTGATATATGTAGTGATTTTATTCATATGTGTAGTGACTTTATGCACATGTGTAGTGACTTTATACCTATATGTAGTGACAGTATACGTATGTGCAGTGACTTTATACCTATGTGTAGTGACATTATACATATGTGTAGTGACTTGATTACCTATAATGACCGTAATTAATATCTTTACACGTAATAACTTAAACCCATAAAGATTTATTCTTTGGCACCGCTGAACATAAATTTAACAGCACTGACTGTCATGGACACATATTTCGTATTAGATTAACTGTTTCTATGGCAACTTAAGTGAACTCCCACTATATTGTGAGTATAAAAATTGCCCATATTAATTTTTATTAAGGTTATTCTTTGCAAGATTTAAGTAGGTCTTTCTAATTTAAAATAATTAAAAAAATAACTATTGGTATGTATATGAATGTATATGAATGTATATGAATGTATATGAATATGAATGTATATGAATGAATATGAATGTATATGAATGTATATGAATGTATATAAATGAAAATGAATGTATATGAATGTAAATTAGTGTCGAGTTCGATGATAGGTGAAACAAGAACTTAGTGTTGTTGTTTAGGAGGGGAAGTGTGTTATCGAACCTTTGATTTCTGACGTGGGCGGCCCGCACACTATCCACCACACTGCCGCTGCTCTGTACTGCATGTGTGTGATGTGTGTTAGCTATGCCTTTATCTAGCGTAGATAAGCGTCAGAAGGCTTCCCGAACCTCTTGTATAACGGTCGTTGTACAAGTAGTCACGTTACGTAATTAAGCAGCACAGTCACATTTCTTAATTAACTATTTATAGTGTACAATGAGGCACGTTTCCCGGATACTTCTCTGACATGGCTACTGCGTCTTCTCTCCCAGTACCCACACGCTGTATTTTCACACACTTATATCACTAAGTAGTTTATTTATGCTTTTGCGACTTCCTTTCACAATGTCGATTTTCTTTCTCATCTTTTCTCAAGCTTTTTCAAGCTTTTTCACAGAGCTGTTACCTGTCCATTAACCACATGGTCAATATCGCATAGCTTTGTTTGTACTTTAACGGTGAGTAAATAGTGAAGAAAACATAATTCTCGCAATGTAATTAAGTTAAATAGGGACGCCAGGAAGTTGTGGAAGATTTAATGGAGTCAAATCTGTCTAACTTTACATTAGTAAAAGCAAATGATTGTCTTATTGACATAGTTGATGAGATGAGTGAAAGCCTTGTACAAACATTCGCACAGTGTGGCGGTCTTACACGACCAGACAAAACACTATGCCGTGAGATTGACCCAATTGCTTTAGACTATAGTTGCAGGATAGCGTGAGTTTTAGGATAAGTTTGGTATCAGGTGCAATTGATTTTAATTCATTGCATTGCAAAACATACCGCGAGATATTTTCAAATTGTTGATTTCATTGAATTTGCAAATCATTTACACGACTGTCATAGTTAATTTTTAGTTTTAATTGAGTGCAACTGTACTTTGTTCTCGTAATGTCTCGCGAGATCGTTTCGCTTTCGCTTTCAGCCATTTTCATTAATAGTATTAAATTCTGAAGTAGTGTCGTAATTTATGTATAGAGTTATCAAAGGAACATAAAATCGATGGACGTGAGGAAAATTTGTAATTTGACCAGTTTTGTCAGACAAAATAAATGGTTTTATGTAGTGAAGGTGACTCGAACCTGACCACAAAACTTCAAATATTTGAGTTAATGCAGTAAACCCAACCGACATAAGCTTTTCTGATGGTATTCTTGCCACCACACAAACAACACCCCAGCTCCGCTCATGGTTTAATATTAACGCGATCAATGAGCTGAAAAAGGTCACTCCTGACAATTGGTTGAAACATTATTTTTTTTAGTCAGTTTCTGATAAACAAGTACAATACAAGTTCTCCTCCGAAATAGCATAATAATTATGTACAGTGTAACATGGCGGTACATTTAGAGATAGTTATTACGATAACAGAAAACTTTATTGTAATTGAACAAACAAAAAATGTAAATAAAAGAAAAGAAGATTAAATCAAATTTAGATAATGAGAAACTTGTAATATGGATGATATTTATGTTTTACTATTTGATTTTTAAGGAGAAGACTTATATAAAGAAGCTTAAGGGACATCTGGCGAGTGGGCCGGTGATAGCCCGGGCCCATTGTGTGTATGTATAAAGGGTTCGTTCCTGACAATTATTTCCCTTTTGTAAGAAATGAACATTTTAATATAGGTTCCTTTCTACTTATTTTACTAGATTTTCTCTACATAAACATCCGACTGTTTTAAAAAAAATCACATCTTTTTCATATTAAGTCTATACACACACGGAAATGATTACAGTGGATTAGAAAAGTCAACATGTCTAAATTGAACACAATCTAATTTTGAATATCCGTATAGGCAAGGACTTGTACATAACTCTATATAATTCCTTGGTATAGGGAAGTTTCCGGGCCTGTAAAATATTTTCTGATTTTCAATCCGACCCAGTTTCCTGTGTTTATTTTAACCGTTTCATAAAGAATTAGTCAAACTAAAATATGCCACCCTTGTTCACACTACGCATGATTATTGAATGGACAGGTACGTGTAATAAATACCAACCAATCAAACAGGCGGGTTTAAGTTAAGTGACTTATGAATCCGGGCTCAGGTGTCTTCCATTCATACGGATATTTATGATGATTGCTGGATTATCGTGGCTTCATTATAATATTAAACAGCCATTAAGGTTAAACCCTTTCTACGTCACATACTTTGAAGTGTACGTGGTGGGATCACACCGCCACAAAGGGGGAGTCTGTTGTGCTACGTTCCCGGCACTTATAGAGTTTGTATTGCAACTAACATCGAGTAATAATTCAAAACATCATCAGAACTGGATTTAAATTAAGGGATATGTCCCATATTATTTATGGTATTTTACATTTGGAACATTTGAACGGTAAGTTATTTTGTCAGTGCGTAGTGTTGTACATGTTTAAAATGTTTATTGAACAGCCTTGTTGTTAACAAATACAAATGTAATTGGTGTCCTTTAGGGAAGGGGCACACAGCGAGGATTGACGTATGCGGAGAGTAGGATAGAGATAGAGAGGATATGAGAGAGAGAAAGAAAAAGAGAAATCAAAGATTTGTATAGAAGGACTAAATGCTGATGGAACAGTACACGAAAGATTCATAATTTGCAAATTAATCATTCATAATTCACAGGCAACTGATTTCTTGTACATAAACAGTGTAAGATGTATAATTCACAGGCAACTGATTTCTTGTACATAAACAGTGTAAGATGTATGTAATCTTAGATGTTTAAACATGTAATTGTTCCGATCAAGTGATTGAGGTTTGAAAAAAAGTGTATCGTAATTTGTCGTTATCTGTAGCCGAAGTATACAATTTTTGTAATCACAAGTACTTTAACAATTTTTAACACACACTAATGAGAAATGGTATTATTTTGATGACAATTTAATTCTGCAACGTAAGAATTTTGGTTTGTGTTCCTGAGATGAATGGCAGTTAAGATAGTTGAAAACGAGATATTGCGAGATCGTTCACACAATCTCAATCAGTTGCCTTTCTTTCTCTATATAATTCCATGGAGAAATATATATTGATTAAGAGGGTATGGGAGAGAAGGCGAGGGAGAGCTTATGAGAGGAGGTGCGGTATCCGATATCTTTAGATTGTATTCTAGTAGTACCCGAGAGCATTAGACCGCGGTTTTATGCCGGGTACCAGGTATCATTATATCACAGTTCATGCCGGGTACCAGGTATCGTTATATTACGGTTTATGCTGGGTACCAGGTATTGTTTTAACACGGTTTATGCCGGGTACCAGATATCGTTATATCACGGATTATGCCGGGTACCAGGTATCGTTATATCACGGTTTATGCCGGGTACCAGATATCGTTATATCACGGTTTATGCCGGGTACCAGGTATCGTTATATCACGTTTTATGCCGGGTACCAGGTATCGTTATATCACGGTTTACGGGTACTCTGAGATCGCCAAATCGTTGAACACGGGTACAAGCGGCAGTGCGTTTTTAATTTTATCCGCATATTTTAAAAATATATAAATGGTACATTCTTATTTACACATAGCGCCATTTTCAACATACTCCGGGTTACATATGGCATATCCAGTTTTATTGGTGAAGACATCAGAATGAAACTGAGTAGAATCACCGTCCTTCAGCAAGTTACTAGTAAACTTTCTTACATAAAGTTTTTGGAGCGAGTGGGACTCGAACCTACGGCCTTAGCAGTGAGAGGTGACCTTGAGACGACGTCTTGAGCCAATCGGTCACGGAGGACCCTATTTAACAACGACTACGGGATTATCTTCTAATGTTAGAAGTCATGAACATGTATTAATTTGCCCCAAATCTCTCTAAAACCCCTCTCCTTACCGTTGTAAATCTGCATCTCTATTCTTATTCTGTTCAAGTAATGTTTCGAGTTTCTGTCGTCGTGTATAATAAAACAAACATTCAATTTGTGTCGTCTCACCACCCATTCATACTTCAGTAATTGAGAAATTTTATTACCAGTGGAGTGCTCTTGACAAATCACAGTGTCGACCATTAAAAGAAGTTGTGCCGGACTACTTTTACATTAGAGTTCATTATTTCGTGATAAATTATTCATAACAATTTATCTGTTGTAGGATCTACAGAGGCTAACCGCCATTCAAGCAGTCCCAGCATGCATTCAGTCGGACAGACCGGAAATCAAAATGGACACGCGGGGTCACAAGGGGTCAAGTCTTGTGCTGGGTGCGGTGGGCGGATAAATGATCGGTTTCTACTTCACGCCGTGGATAGGTATTGGCACACGGGCTGTCTCAAGTGCTCATGTTGCCAAGCGCCATTGGCGGATTTCAACTCGTGTTTTACAAAAGCGGGAATGATTCTGTGCAGGAACGATTATCTCAGGTGAGTTACACCCCTTGTTTAAAAAATATAAACACAACCAGGACAAGAAATTACCGTTCATGCCGAAATAGTTTTACTGCTTGAGGTTTTCATAATGCCGTTTATGTGTATTATGTGATCATTATGAAAACATCGATATGCCCATGGTGGGTATACGAGCATTCTTATCGGTCTGTGTCCGTCAACTTCCGTCCGCCTGTTGACCTTTAACCTGTGTGCACTCTGGCATTAGTATTTTTCATTGGAGCTTCATCAACAATAATACAGTAGTTATACAACCATTATACTAGTATTTCAGAAAAGGTTTTGAAGTTGCCAAATCAGAAAATAAATATCAGAGGTGTGTCCTTTGAATTGTCAAAATGCCATTATTAGGTTTTTTACGCACAACGGCACAATCATATTTCATCGGAACTTCGCCAAATGTTCACAGTAGTTTAACAGCCACGAGATATAGGATACGTGGTTGAACTGACGTAATCAACTAATCTATATTTCAGTTACGGCCCCTTGAATTGTCAAAAAAAGCGCTATTTGGCAATGCATGTTTTCTAGTTTCCTTAAGTTGAGCTACAGATGAGCGATCAAGGACCAATCTGAGTGTTGTATGTAGAGTGCATATACGGATCTGTATACGGCGGTTTATATGAGTGTAGTGAAGTTGGAAGACATTTGCTGTAGAGAGCTATTTTGCTACTATTCTGATAATATGTAGTTAACAATATTGCAATTAATAAAAAAATCAGTATTTGACCGTAGTCATAAACTTGGAGTAAACCATAAAGCAGCGGACTTCCACAATCATGTTCTGCTTAACCAGGAACGCCGGTACAGTAGTCAAACAAGGCGGGTTTAACCAGGAACGCCGGGACAGTAGTCCCACAAGGCGGGTTTAACCAGGAATGCCGGGACAGTAGTCCCACATGGCGGGTTTAACCAGGAACGCCGGGACAGTAGTCCAACATGGCGGGTTTAACCAGGAACGCCGGGACAGTAGTCCAACATGGCGGGTTTAATCAGGAATACCGGGACAGTAGTCCCACATGGCGGGTTTAACCAGGAACGCCGGAACAGTAGTCCAACATTGCAGGTTTAACCAGGAACGCCGGGACAGTAGTCCCACAAGGCGGGTTTAACCAGGAACGCCGATACAGTAGTCACACAAGGCGGGTTTAACAAGGAATGCCGGGACAGTAGTCCCACAAAGCAGGTTTAACCAGGAACGCCGGAACAGTAATCACACATGGCAGGTTTAATCAGGAACGCCGGGACAGTAGTCCCACATGGCGGGTTTAACCAGAAACGCCGGGACAGTAGTCCCACAAGGCGGGTTTAACCAGGAACACCGAGACAGTAGTCCCACATGGTGGGTTTAACCAGGAACGCCGGGACAGTAGTCACACAAGGCGGGTTTAACCAGGAATGCCGGGACAGTTGACACACAAGGCGGGTTTAACCAGGAACGCCGGGAAAGTAGTCCCACATGGCGGGTTTAACCAGGAATGCCGGGAAAGTAGTCCCACAAGGCGGGTTTAACCAGGAATGCCGGAACAGTAGTCACACATGGCAGGTTTAATCAGGAACGCCGGGACAGTAGTCACACAATGCGGGTTTAACCAGGAACGCCGTGAAAGTAGTCCCACATGGCGGGTATAACAAGGAATGCCGGAACAGTAGTCACACATTGCAGGTTTAATCAGGAACGCCGGGACAGTAGTTGCACATGGCGGGTTTAATCAGGAACGCCGGGACAGTAGTCCCACATGGCGGGTTTAACCAGGAATGCCGGGACAGTAGTCCCACAAGGCGGGTTTAACCAGGAACACCGGGACAGAAGTCCCACATGGCGGGTTTAACCAGGAATGCCGGGACAGTAGTCCCACAAGATGGGTTTAACCAGGAACGCCGGAACAGTAGTCACACATGGCGGGTTTAACCAGAAACGCCGGGACAGTAGTCCCACAAGGCGGGTTTAACCCGGAACGCCGGGAAAGTAGTCACACATGGCGGACTGAAACTGGAAGTTTGTAAAGCTTGCATGCAAACATCGGTGAATTACTTTCTAGAGATTAGATGCATCGTAATTAGTTACGGAGAGGAAATTAATTATTGGAACCGACTCCATTATGGTATTGAAATAACATCCCGCCCTCTTATATTCCCCACCAACAGTAGGATTGCGTGACCGACGATATTGCATTATTAATTATTGAACGACTCTTCTCAATTCGACCAATTTCGAGCAGCCAAAATTATCTTTCCCTATAAATAAACCAATTAATGATTCAGTTTGGATCCTTGTTGTCGCATGACATGCAAATCGCGATTCGTAATCTTCGGATAACATCGTTAACAAATGCACACTCCCGTACCTAAGTGACCGAGGGATTCCGAATTCAATCGAATGTTAACTAATTGCATTTTGGGAAACAGATGTTTACGCACTGAAATTTCCCAATATAAAGTAGATATGTTTATATTGTGAAAATTAAAATTTGGTAAGGTAATTACGCCGTGTTTTTATTAACAACACGTTCTTATACGTTGGCAATTCTGCGTTAATTACGTTTTTATGTTCAGTGAATTCAGTAATTAGTCTAGGGGATCGAATGTACACAGTGCTGTTATTGAGACTTACAATTCGCCTCGTATAGCGATAATTATGTTTGTATTAAATTATTACTTCTATTACCTTACTTAATGAGGTTAGTCGGCAAGTACTGAATGAATGTTCATTCAACCATTGTCGTAAAGGTGTGCCAGAAAGAGGTGGTGAAAACGGATTACGGCATTAGAAAACTTACGATTGATTTTAGATACCATTTATTTTACCTACCGCGCGGTGCGATTCTGTAGTGTTGATGGTGTGTCTGTAAGTGTAAGCTACTGTTACTGGTATTGTATCAGCTTGCGCCACTACCTTCATCATCATCACCACTACCACCACCACCACCACTACCACCACCACCACTATCACTTCAACCACCACCACTAACACCACCACCATCACCACTACCACTACCACCACCATCACCACCACAACTACTACTACCACCACCACCATCATCACCAACATAACCACTACCACAACCACCATCATCACCACAACCACCACCACAACCACCACCATCACCACTACTAACACCACCAGTACCACCACCATCACCACTACCACCACCTCCACTATCACCATCACCACCCACACCACTAAAAAGCAACAGCAACACCACCACCACCACCACTCACTTCCACCACCAACACCACCACTACAACAACTAATACCACCACTAATATCACTTCCACCACCACCACCACTACCATCACCACCACCACTACCATCACCACCAATACCACCACCACTACAACTTACACCACCACCACCACCACCACCACCACTACAACTACCACCACCATCACCACCACCACTACCACTTCCACCACCACCACAACCACCACCATCACCTCAACCACCACTACTACCACCACCACGACTACAACTACCACCACCACTATCACCTCCACCACCACCACCACCACTACCACCACTAATACCACCAATACCACCACTACCACCACTACCACCACCACTATCAGTAGCTGTAACAGTAGTAGTAGCAGCAGTAATAGCAACAGTAGTAGTAGCAGTAGTAGTAGTGGTAGTAGAAGTTGTAGATTTTTCAATTAGATAAAACGTCAACTCTGCCAATAAGACACAGGAAATATGCATATGTTCCATTTTAAAGTTTAGAGCAATTACCCTCACTGGGGATGTCTGAGACGTCTTGAACCTCACCTGTTTTTAATTATGTGTACACAAGTGCTGTTTGAGTGGATTGTCAGAAGTTATGTCTTTGTCAATTATAGCTAATTGCATTTTAATGTACATAACATTCAATAAAAAAGAAAAAAAATCAAGATAACTGCAAATCTGGAAGTCATTATAGCCAAATGCCGTAAACTAATTATAAATTTCATATAAAATATCAATCAACGTTTAATTATATAACAAATAAAAACTATTAAAATAATTTTTAGGCATTAATCATTGCTACACATATGTGCTGGTATTTTTGTTTAGGTATGAATTGTGTTAATCTAGTTCACCCGGTCTGCTTAGAATCATAGAACAATTTTTTATGTTTCACGGTCCAGTTTTGGCAGAACGAGGCTTCCGCGTACACAGATAGATTGGCAGTGTAAGTTAATTTGCAGGTGTGTGTTTTATTTTAAAATAAGCCTTGATCACCTTGTGAAGCAGTTGTTTAAGCCTTTACTTCATATAGACACCTTTGGACACCTCTAATATTGAAAGCATTAATTCACCACATATGTGGAAAACAGAGTGGAAAACAGTGTAGGAAGTGTTCAGATTGCTCGTAACTCTTCCTGCACTGTTTTCAAAGGCCTTATGTGATTGGTGCGGGGAAACGCGTATCTATGGAGTAAAGGGTTAAGTTAAGCAGACTCGCCGCCATTATTGCGACTTCTCGTTCCGGTCTATTGGCCACTGTTTAGGCTTAATTCCACGTGACTGACTGGAAATCGTTTCATGACAAGGTGGACATTTCGATGCTGTCTTTTGCTAAAAACATTAAAGTAAATTATATTCTAATTTGGATCACCTCGGATTTAATCTGAAAGTGTATTGACGCAAATCATCGAGACGTTGCAGTTGCTTCAATTCAGTATCTCAAAGAAAGCAATCGTAATTTCGTATTTTCAACAAACCACATTTTATACACAGCCAATCAGCGACCGGAAACCATTAATGGGCACCCTGATTAAGTTGGGTCCAGCCGTCGTTACCCAGTCTCATTATGATAGCTATTACTGCTCAATTCGGTTTCAATTTTCTTAGCGTTGGTAATTGGTTTTAGTGGTTATTTACTTTAGCCTGCACGAAACGACCCGTGCTAATATAGACATATCAAATGATGCTAGTTTAAGCATAATAGTAATGGGGACTCGGACTACAATGTAATAACTAATTGACGGACAATGTAATCATTTCAAATATGCAGCAATTCCATTAAGAAATGCACACGCAGAGTAGTATGACATGAAATTGCATTCGGGATGCACGTGCTAATGTTTGAGTATGTGCTATATTTCAACGGCGCTTTTTATATATGACTGAAATACGACAGTTTTTTTCATTTTTCGTCTCTTACCGCTAGTTCAAATGGTAAAATTATCGGTAACTTGTGGACATGGCAGTCTCTCACCGCTAGTTCAAGCGGTAAAGTTATCTATTATTTGCGGACATGGCAGTCTCTCACCACTAGTTCAAGTGGTAATGTTATCTATTACTTGCAGACATTGTAGTCTCTCACCGCTAGTTCAAGTGGTAAAGTTATCTATTACTTGCGGACATGGCAGTCTCCCACCGCTAGTTCAAGTGGTAAAGTTAGCTATTACTTGCAGACATTGTAATCTCTCACCGCTAGTTCAAGTGGTAAAGTTAGCTATTACTTGCGGACATGGCAGTCTCCCACCGCTAGTTCAAGTGGTAATGTTATCTATTACTTGCAGACATTGTAGTCTCTCACCGCTAGTTCAAGTGGTAAAGTTAGCTATTACTTGCAGACATTGTAGTCTCCCACCGCTAGTTCAAGTGGTAAAGTTAGCTACTACTTGCAGACATTGTAGTCTCTCACCGCTAGTTCAAGTGGTAAAGTTATCTATTACTTGCGGACATTGTAGTCTCTCACCGCTAGTTCAAGTGGTAAAGTTATCTATTACTTGCAGACATTGTAGTCTCTCACCGCTAGTTCAAGTGGTAAAGTTAGCTATTACTTGCAGACATTGTAGTCTCTCACCGCTAGTTCAAGTGGTAAAGTTAGCTATTACTTGCAAACATTGTAGTCTCTCACCGCTAGTTCAAGTGGTAAAGTTATCTATTACTTGCAGACATTGTAGTCTCTCACCGCTAGTTCAAGTGGTTAAGTTATCGGTTACTAGCGGACATGGCAGTCTCCCACCGCTAGTTCAAGTGGTAAAGTTATCTATTACTTGCGGACATTGTAGTCTCTCACCGCTAGTTCAAGTGGTAAAGTTAGCTATTACTTGCAGACATTGTAGTCTCTCACCGCTAGTTCAAGTGGTAAAGTTATCTATTACTTGCAGACATTGTAGTCTCTCACCGCTAGTTCAAGTGGTAAAGTTATCTATTACTTGCAGACATTGTAGTCTCTCACCGCTAGTTCAAGTGGTAAAGTTATCTATTACTTGCGGACATGGCAGTCTCCCACCGCTAGTTCAAGTGGTAAAGTTATCGGTTACTAGCGGACATGGCAGTCTCTCACCGCTAGTTCAAGTGGTAAAGTTATCTATTACTTGCGGACATGGCAGTCTCCCACCGCTAGTTCAAGTGGTAAAGTTATCGGTTACTAGCGGACATGGGTGTGGTCGAGTACTTGCTAAACTGCCAGGATCCCAGGAAAAAGTGGTTAGGTCAAATGACCGTATGTTAACCCTCGACGGCATTAGAGGACGCTAGATATTCAATGAATTTAATATTTTTATATAAGCGTTGGTAGCAACTATTTCACACAGCGGAATCGATTAAGAACTGTTCAAATTGTCACTACAAAAGCAATTAGACATTCGTATAAAACTAATGATTAAAACAATACGTTTCCACTTTGTACGTTTTCTGTAGACAAAAATTATTTCCATGAAATGGAAACAAAATACATGACATGCAAGACGCACGTTGGCAAGCAAGTCTAGCAACAAACCAGTCTAGCAACAAACCGGCAGTCTAGCAGCACAAAAAGCGCCGTATAGCGTCACGAACAGCTGGGTCGCGTGATGGCGAGAATCCATTCTTATATCCGTCTTTTCTTCCGAATAATGTAGGACGGTAATCATATCAAAAACGTTTTATGTATTGTCGTAAAATTATTCTGTTTTTATCTATATGAAGATCAACATAAAATAGGAGACGGGGCCTCGTTAGACTGGTCTGCTATACTTTGCAAATTATATTACATAAAGGGAAATGAATATAGATGCTGTATCGGTTGTCAGCGTTTGTAAGTGATAGATGGTTTACACTTTATGTTAATAAACAGCTATATAGTAAGCCGACCGCTCTATACAGAATTATAAAAGACGATTTCAAGTTACGTATCTGGATAATAATGCAATCGATATATAAAAAAAAGGCTTCGCATATCGCCAATTTCGACGTACTTTCGCCAATGTGTTCTGATTGTAACGTTTCTAACAAATCGACCTGGGTTCAAACCCCGTATTGGCGCTGTAAGTGGGAGTTTAACATGACTGTGGGTCAGTGGGTTTGCTCAGGTATACACATACAAGTGGGCTGGCTTTCTCCCAATCCTAAACAATATGTACACTTTGACTATAATCATAACCCTATAGCGCTGTGGTATGATAACAATTTCACATAGTAACAAACAGAAAATTAGCTTTTCATTGAATCGTTTTAGTTACTTACTTATTTAAATGGATATTATGAGACAGAAGGCCAGTGTGACAGTGCTGAGATAAAGTTACATGTTAAACTGAAGCGGATTAAAGATAACGTCTGATTACGGGGTACGTGCTGCACCCAGAAATAACATCTCCAACCTGGAATGTAACTGGTACTTATGTATCATGTAAAATATATTGTAGGTGATATTCTCTCTCACACACTCTCTCTCTCTCTCTCTCTCTCTCTCTCTCTCTCTCTCTCTCTCTCTCTCTCTCTCTCTCTCTCTACCTCTCTCTCTTCTTTCTCTCTACAATAACAAATGCTCTTTTCTTTCACAATATATATCTCTCTTTTATTTTCACAACCCAAAGGCATTCCCAAACACTCCTTATCTCTCTCCCACTCTCTTTCTCTCTCTTTCATTTATATTTCTCTCTCATATTTCTCCCTCATATTTCTCTCTCACATTCTCTCTCATATTCCTTCACATGTATTGACAAAACAGCTTCTAGCAAAACAAGATGCATTATAGTGTCTAATAAATTGGAACGTTCCTATTTTGAAGAGGCATTTGATAAAATTGTTTATATCAAATGAAATGAAAATAACATAAAAGTATAAAACAAAGTGGTTATTGAATTTGTATAGAGATAAATCATGATTTTGAGCTTGCTGTATTGGCATAGCTCTGCCAAAAACCAACCCGTTCCAGGCAATTTATAGTCATCCATATACATTAATTATATTAATGAAGCCGCATTAATTGAAAACGACTGCTTTACAACTTTCAAATCATTCTATAATGGAACAATAATAATCCGCGACTGTTCGGGCTGTGGTTACAGGCTCAATTCATTGTACAGCACTAGTGTTGCCCAGCGTGGTGCTCTAGGAGAGAGGTGATTATATTCCAGAAAATTTTTGAAATGCACACAATTAGATCATTATTCAATGCACCCAGTCTATATCAGCATGTCTGATTTACTATCTACCCACTCCATTACTGAAATAGCAAACGTCACATCTACTTTGTGCTCCCGCGTCTTTTACAGTTAGACTAAATTGCTACAATAGAAAGTAACAGGTTCCTTATTAAATATATCGCAATTTCTCGGTACATGTAACACTGCTTTTATCGTAAAAGTTGTCCGAAGCTAAAAAAAAATGGCCGTTTACGAGTAAGCATTTACGGGATGTGAACGATCAGATTCAACGAAAGAGTTACATCGTCACGAACGTAAATTATAAATATATGAATTGCATGCGTATTTTATAAAGTCGGGACCCGTGTGTATTTTACACGTGATATACACACGAGATAACTTCTGACTGTGTTTGCTTTCAAGGATTAAATTTTATTGGTGGAAACAGACACGAGGCTTATCAGACTTATCTATTAAATCGCGTAAATCTATTTAACAAGAAAAAATCCAATACAGGCTTTAAGTGATTAGATTGCCAGATATACGGGCAAGATACGGACACTGGCTGATAAAGTTATTATGTTTGAACAGCTTTGCAAAAAAAGCAGATGAAATAAATTAGAATGTATTATTGTAAGCAAAAATAACAATTAGTAAAAAGAAGAAAGTAAGATATAATGTTAAAAAAAAGAAAAATGATCAAGTGTTTCAGAAAATGATTTCTTGCTATGAGAAATGATATCTGGTTGTGAGATATGATATCTGGTTGTAGACAATGGTCTCTGGTTGTGAGAAATGATCTTTTGTGAGAAATGATCTCTGGTTGTAGAAAATGATCTCTGGTTGTGAGAAATCTTCTCTGGTTGTAAGATATGATCTTTGGTTGTGAGAAATGACCTCTGGTTGTGAAAAAAGATCTCAGTTTGTGGGAAATTATCTCTGGTTGTAGAAAATTGTATACGGTTATGAGAAATCATCTCTGGTTGTAAGATATGATCTCTGGTTGTGAGAAATCATCTCTATTTGTGGGAAATGATCTCTGGTTGTAGAAAATTATATACGGTTATGAGAAATCATCTCTGGGTGTAATATATGATCTCTGGTTGTGAGAAATCATCTCTGTTTGTGGGAAATGTTCTCTGGTTGTAGAAAATTAAATACGGTTATGAGAAATCATCTTTGGTTGTAAGATATGATCTCTATTTGTAGAAAATTAGCTCTGGTTGTGAGAAAAATGATCTCTTGGTGTGAGAAATGATATCTGGTTGTGTAAAATTAGCTCTGGTTGTTAGAGTGGGTATCTGGTTGTGGGAAATAATCTCTGGTTGTGGGAAGTGATATCTGTTTGTCGGAAATGATATCTTGTTGTGGAAAACGATATCTGCTTGTTGTGGGAAATGACCTCTGGTTGTACACAATGATCTCTGGTTGTGAGAAATGATCTCTGATTCCGGGTTAACCTTGTTCTAGGTACTGATCAGCAGTTGTCGGAGCCCTCGCCTGTTCTTAATCAGTTACTTACCGTCATTCTCACAGCCATATCTTGGTACGACATGTTAATGTGCGCCAATTTATATTTCATAGCTTATACCTAATTATTTCTATCTTCAATATAGACATTTGATGATACTTGCCCATTAGTGTGCCATAAACTGTAATTGCACAATGGCGGGTTGGTGTCGGTATGGCGTAGGCAAATTGTTATCCCACTTCTAGTTTATCTCTTGTTTCGTCATGACGAGCCTCGTTATCAGAACGTAATTCACATCGGTTTGTTTTACTTAAACGTATGGACTGTTTTTAACGGTGTTCAATCGTTATTAGCACTATGTATATGAAACAATGAGTTTATGCTAATTTATTTGAGCTCGATTGTGATAAAAGCTCAACACTTATATGAATCGCTCTCGAGTCGACTTCTTTGGTAGAACTACTATTGAGTGTTGTCATTTTAGTGGCATAGCATAGAGCTGGGATCGAGTTCGAACCTGCAACCACTGGTGTGAGCGACCAACACTCTTTTTACTTCACTACCATCCGCTTAAATATATGCTTGTATTGGTAGTGTATGCTTATTCATAGGCAGATGTATGCTTATTCATAGGCAGATGTATGATTATTAATAGGCAGATGTATGGTTATTAATAGGCAGATATATGGTTATTAATAGGCAGATGTATGATTATTTATAGGCAGATGTATGATAAGTTATAGGCAGATGTATGATTATTAATAGGCAGATGTATGATAAGTCATAGGCAGATGTATGGTTATTAATAGGCAGATGTATGGTAAGTCATAGGCAGATGTATGGTTATTAATAGGCAGATGTATGATTATTAATAGGCAGATGTATGATAAGTCATAGGCAGATGTATGGTTATTAATAGGCAGATGTATGATTATTAATAGGCAGATGTATGATAAGTCATAGGCAGATGTATGGTTATTAATAGGCAGATGTATGATTATTAATAGGCAGATGTATGGTTATTAATAGTCAGATGTATGATTATTAACAGGCAGATGTATGATAAGTCATAGGCAGATGTATGATTATTAATAGGCAGATGTATGATTATTAATAGGCAGATGTATGATTATAAATAGGCAGATGTATGGTTATTAATAGGCAGATGTATGATTATTAATAGGCAGATGTATGGTTATTAATAGGCTGATGTATGATTATTAATAGGCAGATGTATGATTATTAATAGGCAGATGTATGATTATAAATAGGCAAATGTATTATTTTAAATAGGCAGATGTATGATAAGTCGTAGGCAGATGTATGGTTATTAATAGGCAGATGTATGATAATTAATATGCATATGTATGGTTATTAATAGGCAGATGTATGATTATTAATAGGCAGATGTATGATTATAAATAGGCAGATGTATGGTTATTAATAGGCAGATGTATGATTATTAATAGGCAGATGTATGATTATTAATAGGCAGATGTATGATTATAAATAGGCAAATGTATGATTTTAAATAGGCAGATGTATGATAAGTCGTAGGCAGATGTATGGTTATTAATAGGCAGATGTATTATTACTAATAGGCAGATGTACGATAAGTCATAGACATATGTATGGTTATGAAATGGCAGATCTATGCTAAGACAGATGTAATATTTTCTGTCAGGGTTTGTTTATTGCAGTTTTTAAAATCTCAGAGCGATCCGCAAGTCCCAGGAGTGGGGTCCATTTACATGTTTCTAACCATTTAACAGAAAAGGCTATTTTGTTCAATAGTCAGACATCTCCCTTCGCTACGGGGAAGGGGAAGGGCAGGTTTCTTAATGATTGACAGAGTGTGAGTTTCACCAGATATGACGGTTTCAACGTGCCCTCCGGTTTTCTGTTTGGCTGTGTGGCTTGTTTCGTAAGCAGATTTACAGTAAAATTTTAGTTTCCACACTTTCAATGAATTAACAGGAACCATATGTGTCTTTCTATGTGTCATATTTTATTTTCTCTTCCATTTATCTACTTTTATCTGGTCACAACCTACAGCTTTTCTATCATCTGTCTACTTTTAACTGAACACAGCCAACAGTTTTTTCTATCATCTGTCTACTTTTATCTGAACTCAACCTACAGCTTTTCTATCATCTGTCTACTTTTTTCTGAACACGGCAAACAGTTTATCTATCATCTGTCTTCTTTTAACTGAACACAGTCCATAGCTTTTTTATCTTTTTTGTCTGAACACACACGATACCTTATCTACCATTTATTCGGTTTTCTCTGAACACAGCCAAACTTTTCTCTTTCATTTATCTACTGTTATCTGAACATATACGACAACTTTTCGCAATAAGTCTACTTTTATTTGACCAAGAATGTATTTTCTATAATCAGTTTGTTAACTTGTTTTACTTGAAACATAATTTTGTCACACAAGATCTTCTCCCTAACAAGTTACAAATGATGAAGTGAGTTATAATCACAATATTCAATATATATTTAATTATGAGAATTTGCGTCTTTTTCTTATTCTATGAAAACGTATTAATTAGCTTTTGATTGACGAACATATGTCCGCGATATGCTTTGATGACGTTTGTATTAAATTATCGTCTATTTTGAAAGAAATCTCCATGGCGACACTATTCGCCATTCATAGATTCCGAAATCTAAAAAGGCTATTAAATATCATACAGTTTATCTACTCTCGCGTCGGCCATTAATTACCCCCACTGTCCGACGTAATACTCGACTAAATGCCTCGCACTGGAACATGTTCTCCGCCTGCTTACGAAATGGCTTTGTTTTTTATTGCTATGATATAAAATTGATAAGATGTAACGATCTTCCGTTTTCAATTTTGTTTAATGGGTTTGTGTTATTATATTGAATAGAAAATGGAAATTGATGTTCCTTTATAAAAAGCAATTATTTCAATAAAGACATGCGTTGAGAAAGATAAGATTTTATGGTTTATTTGGGTAGTCGTTCTAGCGGTAATTGAGTCTTAGAATTCCCTGCATCTATCCCCCGTCCACCATGGAATCATTTTAGAAAATTGAAATCGGCCCGTTTGAGCGTGTTTGACTTTTTCTTCTAATTAGATAATATCCCAGCGTTGGATATGAAAATACAATAAAACCAGTCCCATTAAGATTGCATCTTCACTTGGAAAGAGACTATACAGATAGAAAATGGCAAATGCCTCGAAGGGAAGAGAGAGCTAACGAATATTCCTATAGTTGATTAGGTCTGAATAAATACTGAGAATGGAAAAGTCTTGTCAAAACGGATTCTTAATTGAGACAATGGTTTTTGATTATGTCAATTATTTGGTGGTGTGCCGCCTGATTATGTCAATTATTGGTAGTGTGCCGCCTGATTACTTAATACCAGAAAAACGTCGAGTACACTTAGATACTTAACTGTCTTTATACAGAACCAACCTTCGGTACGCTTCGTTACGTAATTCCAGAAAACGTTCTCAGAACGCGTGCATGCTCTATACACGTTCATCGTGCTCATATGGCTAATGACGCAGGAACGGCGCTAATATTTTTAAACATAACCATTAAATGACCAACATGCACGTTGTTTTTTTTAAATGGCAAAGCTCGTTTTTGTAATAGAATTCTTACCCATATGTCATGTACAACCTTCCCTGTGGTACTCATAAGCAATATAATAGCCCAACTGCCCATTATAATTTTTTTATATATTATTTCGAATTTTTGAAAGTCCTCTGTAAAAGAATACAGGAATGTGTTAAAATCAAGTCAGATATGACAGTATGGCTCTAGATAAATAAATAATGATAACAAAACCCGACAAATGAAATTTGCTACGTCATCACAGCCGGATACCAGACGCTTGCCAGCACTCCTGTATAGTTATAACTACACCCACTGAATATGTCGGTGCACGTGCTAGTATTTGATTGTATTCGATAATCAGGCAAACATTGACACGTGCAAACAAAAAGTTACCGACAATTTCATTGGTTCTCGTGATATTTGATTGGCAGTTGGCGTAAGGTCTATTACACACATTCGTATTATTTTGATTAAATGACACACATATATTACATTTACATGTATATTAAAAAACACACAAAAAACACGAATTCCAATGTACACAAAATAGATCAAATGATATAAGAATAAATAAGAATAATAAAAAAAAATCGTAAAAAAATGAAAAATACGTCTATTTCGAAACGAAAATCTCCGATATCTGCACGGAGATGCACGGAGACGCTCGCATAGTGACGAAACGCAACGGATAACTTTCGGTGCGTTATTCGCTTATCTTATTCATATACGACAGTACTGCTGTTTTTCATATTTCTTTGTTAATACAGAGATGGTCGAGCAGACCGAGGCTACAACGTCAGCAGTACCTGTCACACAGAATAATTTAGATGTTCTGTCACAAACTAGTCCTGCGTACCCTGAACGGTCGTTGAGTGCTGATTTACGCGTAATTATCTTCAATAACTCACAGGGTGTTATTGCTCAGGCGGGATATTAGCGTTCAACAGCGATTTTTTTTCGCTCCGCTGGGAGACAAAATGCAATGTTGAAAGCGTTTCTTTGCTTCTTGTGATCTGAATGTGCAACTTACAACACATTCTTCTGAATTTGTAAAACGCTTAATTGATTGATTGTCGTAAAACAATTGTCGTAAACGCATCTCCAATAAGCAATTATATGACAGAATGATTCATTTAACTTGGTGTCATGCAAGAGATCAGGTGCACTGGCTGCAAAGTTCTGTTAAAACTTTTCTGTAAAAAATTCATCATAGCTGCTTATATCTCGATGCCCTCCAAAAAAAAAAAAAAAAGACAAATTTTCGTAAGTGTAATGACAAACGTCTATGTAATTGTGATCAGATTCGGAAACCTTCATTAATGAACCAATAAAGAGGTTTTTAATGAGCGTCTTAATGATTTCGTGCAGTCCCAATGTGAAATGACGGTTAATTCGTCCATTAGCGTGGAGTGGAATACTGATCTAATGATGTTACCATTTCCCGCTCGTTACTGTGTTGCTCTAGTCTAACTAGCTGGGGCATTTACTCAACATAATCACTATTTTGTTATAGAAGCTGCTTCGTTATTTGTAATTGGCAGGCACGCTTTTGCAAGACACGCCGCCAGTCCAGCGATGTGTAGAATTTATGTTTCTATTTAATATCGCAATGTTTGACACCACTTGTATGCACTTTCGGTATATTTTAAAATTTGCGACATCCACTACCAGACAATGTTTATAAGCATAGTGCATAATTAAGTACTTCTTCGAGAAGTGGTTTTTAGTCTTGATAACTCTATAGTGTGCTAGCCTGTCATACAGCATGCTATACATTCCTAGTGTGCTATTCTGCCATACATTCTTATTGTGCTACCCTGTCAGACAGTCTAAGTGTGCTAGCCTGACATACATTACTAGTTTGCTTCTTTGTCATACATTCTTAGTGGGCTAGCCAGTCTTATATCTTAGTATGCTAGCCAGTTATACATTCTTAGTGTGCTAGCCAGTCATACATTCATAGTGTGCTAGCCTGTCATACATTCATAGTGTGCTTACCAGACATACATTCCATTTTGGAGGATGTTATAGCGGTATCATTACTCTGTATTGCGATACGAATTATGGAGACACTAATTATTAAGACAGCGGCACGCTTTATTGGGACACCTCACCGTTAAGACAGCAGTACGGTTTATTGGGACACCTCACCGTTAAGACAGCAGTACGGTTTATTGGGACACCTCACCGTTAAGACGGCGGACACCTCACCATAAAGACAGCGGTACGCTTTATGGGGACACCCATCCGGTAAAGACACCATCACAGTATACTGGAACACTTGCTTGTAAACGCGGCGGTACGATCTGTGGAAACACCAACCCATTTGACAAAATCAGTGTACGATGGTTAATACACGTTAGGTTGTTGGTCGTTAAATATACCAGTCTATTTAAATTGAAGTATACAAGTAGAAGGCGATGGATACCAGTTGTGTCAAAGACCAAGTATAGAGTCGCCTGATTAATGTTCAGTATCTACCGGAGTGTTACTTTTAAAATAAAACACTGTGTGGAAAACTCGAATATTTCGATTCGAAGTATGAATACTTATTTGGACATGAAAATAATCTCAAACATTCACAGCAGTTATCCCATGTTGCAGTGCGTGTCGTTCTGCTATCATGAATTCTCTTAGTTGTGTAGGCTGCGGTCAGTTCCATATAAATGGTCGGATATTGTTCACGTTGTGGCGGCAAGTCTATGGTTTAAGATGCTGCAGAGAGGTTTCTGATTTATCCCACTGATTGTTGTCTTGCAGGCGATCATTAGCGACACATTCCGAATGTCAGATGCAGTGTGAGCGGTTGACGCACGAATCGCCAGAATTATTCGCGTAATAAGGAATCGTCTTCTTTCATTTTTCTGCTGTATTATCCTATTTTCTTAATGTCATCTCGTAACAATACAAGGCGTATATTTCGACATGCGAGAATGATAATGTATGGGCTTTATCACGAACGATGTGAAACATGGCTAGTCTGAGACGTAATTACATGTGGCCTGATGTATGTGATAGTTAACTTGTTGTTGCAGGGAATGCTGGGATGTGCTTTAAATGCCATATTTGTTTTTTTTCCTTTCCATTATTTCATTCATTAGTCCATTCATTCATTCGTTCATCCATCCGTATCAGTACGTCCGTCCGTTCGTTCGTTTAATTATTTCCTAACGCTCCGTTTGTCAGTCAGTCCAGTCCAGTCGAGTCTGGTCCAGTATAGTTTTTACCAGTCTAGTTCAGTTCAGTCCCGTTAAAACCATTTTTAAAATAGGACTTAACCCATTTGGTCCTAGTACCAGACCAACCAACCAGTCCTAGTACCAGACCAACCAACCAGTCCTAGTACCGGACTAACCAATCAGTCTAAGTACCGGACCAACCAACCAGTCCTAGTACCGGACCAACCAACAAGTCCTAGTACCGGACTAACCAACCAGTCCTAGTAGTGGACCAACCAACCAGTCCAGTACCGGACTAACCAACCAGTCTCAGTCCCGGACCAACCAACCAGTCCTAGTACCGGACCAACCAAACAGTTCTAGTACCGGACTAACCAACCAGTCCTAGTACTGAACTAACCAACCAGTCCTAGTACCGGACCAACCAACCAGTCCTAGTACAGGACCAACCAGTCCAGTAACGGACTAACCAACCAGTCATAGTAACGGACCAACCAACCAGTCCTAGTACCGGCCAACCGACCAGTCCTTGTTCCGGACAAACCAACCAGTCTTAGCTCCGGACCAACCAACCAGTCCCAGTACCGGACCAACCAACCAGTCCTTGTACCGGAACAGCCAACCAGTCCTAGTTCCGGACCAACTAATCAGTCCTAGTTCCGGACAAACCAACCAGTTCTAGTACAGGACCAACAAAGCAGTCCTAGTTGCAAACCAACCAACCAGTCCTAGTACCGGACCTACCAACAAGTCCTAGTTCCAGACCAACCAACTAACCAGTCCTAGTACCGGACTAACCAACCAGTCCCAGTACCGGACCAACCAACCAGTCCTTGTACCGGAACAGCCAACCAGTCCTAGTACCGGACCAACCAACCAGTCCTAGTACCGGACTAACCAGCCAGTCCTAGTACCGGACCAACCAACCAGTCCTATTACCGGATCAACCCAATCCGTGTTAACGATGTTAGAACTTTCCAAGTGCGAGACATACGCTCCACAACTAAGCTTCACGCCGTTACTGGTCTATTTATACATACCAGAAGTTGGGGCCGGTGTAGCGGAAACACGTAGGTAGATGTATACGTAATCTATTGCGAGACCTCATTAACGATTGTACACTAATTACATAGATACCAATTCCCAGAACGTCCTCACTAATTTGTCTATTTAAACCATCTTGTCATTCCGCAGTAATGAGGACCAAGTCAACAGCATGTCCCGACCATAATTCCTTCTAATCAACTTAATTACCTTTCTGTTGTCTGAGCACAAGCGTTAATTAATCTTTGGATTGAAGGAATGAAATTAAATAAGAAATATTGTTCAATTTGTAGCCGAAATTATGACCAAAGGTCTACTTTCTGACTGATTATCTTACTTCTGTCTTCGCGTGATTAATATCTCCGTAGAATTAAAGTTGTGGTGGATTTTCGATATGGTGACATGGATTAAATGCGGCAGACGGACGGACGAACATACGGTCTGGCGTACGTGATTGTAGTCGTCCAGGGGACATCTTATTTGTAGACACATGGACAGTGAGTCTAAAATATTAAATAGGCAATTAGAAATCTCTCTCTCTCTCTCTCTCTCTCTCTCTCTCTCTCTCTGTCTCTGTCTTTCTCTGTATTGCTCATCTCTCTCTCTCTCTCTCTCTCTCTCTCTCTCTCTCTCTCTCTCTCTCTCTCTCTCTCCCTCCCTCTATCTCTCTCATTTAAAATATCGCATGTGTTGTTCAACTTAAGCTACGAGTGAGCGCACTAGCTCATACAATCTACAGCGGGTATAGTGCCTCGATGATGAAGTTAACAACAAAACCTAATTACTCCTAATTTATATTCTTCCGACCGCAAATTAGTTCTATTTTCACTTGAAAATAATAACAAGATTTCACCCTGTGTTCGTTTTAGGCCGCTATCCCATGTCGCTTCGTGTACCACAAATTTAATTAGTTAGTTAGTGTAAATTTAAAGCCTATGTGAATTCACAATTTCAGAATAAACTTTAATTATTGAATATAATTGGACTCCCAGGTTCGTGGAAACTGTTTTAATAGGCTTCACGTTTGTAATTACCTTCAAATTCATAAACATTTGTATCAGTAGCCACTCGGGCGGTATTTGCTTTGTTGCTATTTCACGTGTGGATTAATGTATTTATCACACAGTGTGCGTTCCTGTATCAACGCTGTGTGTTTATGGGATATATTTACGCCATATTACGCCACGGCAGAGGAATATCTCGGACGTATATACATGTATCTTGGCACATGTTGACATTACACAACCTCATCCTTCATCAAGCAATCAGCACTACTTTATCATTTATATACATGTATATGTGTGTTGGGGTGGGGGTGGCTCGAACCCACGGCATCGACGATAAGGAGACACAGTAATCACTGACTACTGACTACGCGGTAATGCATTGACACCACACCACGTGACTACCTTATATTCTAACAAGAGAAGAGCTGTAGGTAGATTGTGGGTGGAGCTCGTCTCTTCTCTATTACAGGGTTTTGTGACATTACTCCTGCGAAGTAGTTTACGTCGTAATTTGTTCTTTAATGTGTTTGAATGTCGGGTTGAAAAATCGAACCGACAACCTCAGTAGATAAGGTATGCGGCAGCACCGTGGACTTGTCAGCCACGGAAATCCGTAAATGTTATAGAAAATACATATATAAAAGAAATCCTACATGGCCGAGGGGTCCTAGGAGCCGTTGCATGTTCATTTTTCTCTTTAGGTTCGAGACCAGATTAATGCAAGAACTGTTTTCGGGAATTGTCCCCAGTTACTTGCAGAACGCTAGTGATTCATGTCTGCATAAACATGTATAACCTGAAATGTGCAATGTGAATATGGTGAAAACTTGATTTATAAAGTCATAGAAAGTGTAGAAATAATATTGTGTTATACACACTCAGTTTTCATATTAAAATTGATCTAAAGGAAGAAATGAAACTTGCAATCAATAACTAGAGTTTCAATATATTATAAATATAATGAGTTCAAATCATCTAGCCGTATTGAGAGAGGAGATTTATCTGTAAGAAATAAAATATATTAAATGTGAGTTTATACAATTTACGGTTCAAAGTCTTTTATAGAAATTTCATTGCGAATATTACAACTTTTGTACTGGTTTAATATTGCTTTTATCAATTTTTAATATCGCTTTATTGTAAGAATAAACAAACATATTCAAACCCTTCAACCCGTCTTTAAAATTTAATAAAACACGTACGGTTTCCATTCATAAATAAAACACGCACGAGTTATCAAGTTCTCTCTTCAAATGGGAACAGAGATTTAATTAAAATCTATACCGGTACTTATGAGATAATAAGTGCGCATAAATTACGAATTAAACTTATTCGTCTGATAATGCCAACTTCATTTCCTGTTTGCTTTACGGTAAATACATAAAGCGATATTGTCGTAATTGGTAAACGCAGTGTCATATCTCGCCCCTCGGCGGGTTTTCAGAATAAAAATATTTAATAAGTTTAATGTATCAGCAAAATTGAATTTGGGAAGGAAAGCAAATATTAATTCAATTTGAACATTCGGCCTGAAAATGGTTACATACTGAATGAATGAGTGAAATAACGAAATAGTGAAATAATGAATGAGTGAAATAATGAATTAGTGAAATGAGTGAATAATGAATTAGTGAAATAATGAAAGAGTGAAATAATGAATGAGTGAAATGAGTGAAATAATGAATGAGAGAAATAATGAATGAGTGAATTAATGATTGAGTGAGATAATGAATGAGTGAAATAATAAAAAAAAAACGAACGAACGAAAGAGTGACACAATCAATGGATAAATGAATAAATGAGTTCACGAGCGAACGGACGAACGAACCAATTAATTACTTCGAGCATGATTTGTCTAACTTGTTTCACAATCGATGTGAAATAGATTTGTTTGAAACTTAAAAAAAACTCTCTCCATCTAAAGTATATGTACATTTATTATAAATAAACGTGTCTCTGGTGGCTTGCTGTATCGAGATATAAAGGGAGACAATATAAAGTCGGCATGGATGAACAACCGGCAAACTGGCCATTTGTAGTTTTAGTGCAAAGACGAGATTTGAGCCTACTTTGATATGTTACACGCATTATCAACTACATTTATGAGGGCCTCATGGAAGCTTGACTTGTTCAGATGAGTCTCTTGTTAAATAAGGACTTATGTACTAGTATTCATATCGATATAGTCAATTGTGTTTCCTGAAAACCCTTTGTCTATTGGTCATGTGACCCATTGTCCATTTGTAATGTGACCCATTGTCCATTGGTTGTGTGAAAAGCAGTGTAACACACCCACCTGGATTAAGAGGTCGGTTTCTGATTATACGTCACGTGACGCCTTAATGCGGGTATAAGTTTTGCCAAAATCTATTAAATCTATAAAAATGATGTAGTAATAAAATAACTTCAGTGCATTTAAATTATCTGTCTAGGTGCATCTCTGTTGTTTTTCTAAAAGTTTAAATGCGAACATACTATATGGTTTTATAGTCTCTTATAATTTGATTCAGAAAAGTTTCTTTTATGCCATATGTTATGTTTTGTTTTAATGTGAAATGAACTCTAATATACATATCTGTACCATTTATGTTTTGGATTAATATTATAATACATTGTTCTACATGGTTCTACGTGTTTTTTCATGTTTCTATATGGTTTTACATGGCTCTACGTGGTTCTGCGTTGATTTACATGGTTGTACATGGTTCTGTATGGATTGCATGGTTCTACATCGTTATGCATGGTTTTACATGGTTCCACATTGTTTTACATGGTTCTGCATGGTTTTATATGGTTCTGCATTGTTCGACATGGTTTTAAATTGTTCGCAATGGGTTTACATGGTTGTACATGGTCCTACAATGTTCTACATTGTTTGCCATAGTTTTACGTGGTTCGACATGGTTCTACAAGGTTCTGTATGATTCAACTAGGTTATACATGGTTGTACAAGGTTCTGAATGTTTACATGGTTCTACATTGTTTTACATGGTTATGTAAGATTCTACATTGTGCTGCATGGTTCTATATGGTTTTACATGATTTTACATGGTTCTACATGTTTTGGATGGTTCTACTTTGTTCTACATTGTTCTGCATGGTTCTACTTGGTTATGCATGATTTTACATGGTTCTACATGGTTTTGGATGGTTCTACATTGTTCTACATTATTCTGCATGGCTCTGCATGGTTATGAACAGAGTGGTCCAGTGGTCCAGTGGTAGAGCACGAACCCATGATCGGATGGTCGTGGGTTCGATCCTCCGCCACTATGTGTAGTGTCCTTGAGCAAAACACTTAATCCGCATATGCTTAGTACTGGTTCTAACCAGTAAGACTTCGAGCCTGATTTGTAAGAACTAACCCGCCACCTGGCATTTTATGCAATTTCTCAAAAAGCACCAAAGGTTCGTGCTGCACGTGTAAGATGAACATTTCGTGCCAAACAGATGCGTACGAATAATGTGTAGAATTTCGCAATCGGCCGATGTAAAATCAAAACATGTACATTGCCTGTTAATGTCGTATAGACATTTTAATAACGCTACTGAATATTTTGACCAATATATTGAAAGTACAAAAGTTGCTGGTTAGCTGTTCCGTTCAGTATAGTATACAGATGAAAATGTATTTTAGTCGAATAATATACACATTGACAAATAAATGTGAAAAAAAACGACGAAAGCACGACGAAAACATGACAATTATATGCAATCTAATATAACTGGTTCATCTATTTTCAGGCTGTTTGGAAATGGCGCCACCTGTGGGGCATGTGGACAGACTATCGGTGCAAGTGAACTTGTGATGAAGTCCACGAATTCTGTATATCACGTGAAGTGTTTCACTTGCGTCACGTGTCACAATCAGCTGGTACCCGGTGACAGATACAGTATTGTAAACGGCTCCATTCTTTGTGAACAAGACTATCCAAAAGTGCTCAAAGATCAAGGTCACACGTCACTTCCGGCGCGAGCGAATCAGAAAATACAATTTCCAACTATGGTGTAAAACACCATGGATTAATTCTCTGTGAAATTATTGTACTTATACTAGTGTGTTTCATATCAGTCACGTGATTAAAACATTTTGCATAATAAACGTACAGAAGTCCTGTCAAGTTGGAAATTGTGCCGACTGAATATAAAGTTAAATATGTCGAACATTGATGAAAGATTTTTCACAGACGAGAAAAGAAAGTGCACACTTACGAGGATGAAATTTATTCAAACGTGCTCTTAAACTGGATGCCGCGGTGAAAGATATGCCCTTATCTTAAAACACGGCAGTCTAGATCACCCTGGACGCTGCAGTCTTGATCACCCTGGACGCTAGCGTTTCTGAAAGACAAACGTCTTGATACTTTATGCAGAAACAAGTTTGTTTCAGAAGATATGATTTCATATTGTTTGACTGAGACGAACACCCACTCCAATCCACAACGGTTATGTTGAAATAAAATAAGAAAAACATAATTATTTTGACGAAATCCGTTGCAAATATTTTGTTATTTTTTTAAACAAAATAGCATGAAAGAGAATTTTAAAAAACCTCGAATAAATTGATGAAATACTATGGAATTTGTCGAGATGGTCCGATTGTTTAAACCATCCAATCAGACAATCTATAAGCATCCAATTACATTTGTTTTAAAAGAAAAAATAGTCAAAATGTGTATCTTTCAGAAAAAAAACAAGCGTCATAGATGATGAATACTAAAGGCACAGAAGACTGTTTACGGTAGCCATGGTAGCAGTTCGTTCATTCATATGCTGTGGAGTTTTACGAGAGGGTGCGATTTTTAAGTCATTGAAACATCAAGTTATGCTGTGTGTAATTTTCCGACTGGAAAAAGAATTGAAAAAAGTAGCGTTACATAGGTGCCATTTTAACTTTCATTTGGGTAACTTCTGTCAGAGACTTTAATGATTTGACACACGCTCTAGGTTATAGACAAAAAAGAGGAAGTCGTCCGAAGCAAAGAGTTTGTACTATATACGCATTCATTCCTTAATATTAAATATGTGCTTGTCGGGAATCATTTCAATGTACTTATTCTTCAGGATGCAATGATGACGTGATTTGGTAATTCGGTTTATATTTCGGTATAAATCTATATCAGTGCATTTTGGGGACATTGACTCTATGCTCGCATTTTAAATATCGATTGGTAATTCTATAGTATTCACTGGCTCAGTTTTTGTGAACCGTACACGTAAATATTGAGGTTCCATTCGACCCCTTAGTGCATCATGGTGCAACGTGCCTTCATTGTACATATGCACATAGCACCTTGATGCACGGGTCGTATTGTAACGATTGTATGTCAACTGTTTCTTCAAGAAACAAAGGACTTAGTGCTAAACTAGTCTGCCGCACTATAGATAAAGGAAGCAAATAAACTTGTCTGTCACACTATAGATTAAGGAGGCAGAAAAGCTAATCTGTCACACTATAGATAAAGGAGGCAGATAAACTAGTCTGCCGCACTATAGATAAAGGAGGCAGATAAACGAGTCTGCCACACTATAGATAAAGGAGGCAGATAAACGAGTCTGTCACACTATAGATAAAGGAGGCAGATAAACTAGTCTGTCACACTATAGACAAAGGAGGTAAATAAAGAAGTCTGCCACACTATAGATAAAGGAGGCAGATAAACTAGTCTGTCACACTATAGATAAAGGAGGCAGATAAACTAGTCTACCCATGACACTTTAGATAAAGGAGGCAGATAAAGTAGTCTGTCACACTATAGATAAAGGAGGCAGATAAACGAGTCTGCCACACTATAGATAAAGGAGGCAGATAAACTAGTCTACCCATGACACTATAGATAAAGGAGGCAGATAAACTAGTCTATCACACTATAGATAAAGGAGGCAAATAAAGTAGTCTGCCACACTATAGATAAAGGAGGCAGATAAACTAGTCTACCCGTGACACTATAGATAAAGGAGGCAGATAAACGAGTCTGCCACACTATAGATAAAGGAGGCAGATAAACTAGTCTACCCATGACACTATAGATAAAGGAGGCAGATAAACTAGTCTATCACACTATAGATAAAGGAGGCAAATAAAGTAGTCTGCCACACTATAGATAAAGGAGGCAGATAAACTAGTCTGTCTCACTATAGATAAAGGAGGCAGATAAACGAGTCTGCCACACTATAGATAAAGGAGGCAGATAAACTAGTCTACCCATGACACTATAGATAAAGGAGGCAGATAAACTAGTCTATCACACTATAGATAAAGGAGGCAAATAAAGTAGTCTGCCACACTATAGATAAAGGAGGCAGATAAACTAGTCTGTCTCACTATAGATAAAGGAGGCAGATAAACGAGTCTGCCACACTATAGATAAAGGAGGCAGATAAACTAGTCTACCCATGACACTATAGATAAAGGAGGCAGATAAACTAGTCTATCACACTATAGATAAAGGAGGCAAATAAAGTAGTCTGCCACACTATAGATAAAGGAGGCAGATAAACTAGTCTGCCACACTATAGATAAAGGAGGCAGATAAACTAGTCTGTCTCACTATAGATAAAGGAGGCAGATAAACGAGTCTGCCACACTATAGATAAAGGAGGCAGATAAACGAGTCTGCCACACTATAGATAAAGGAGGCAGATAAACGAGTCTGCCACACTATAGATAAAGGAGGCAGATAAACTAGTCTGCCACACTATAGATAAAGGAGGCAGATAAACGAGTCTACCCATGACACTATAGATAAAGGAGGCAGATAAACTAGTCTGCCACACTATAGATAAAGGAGGCAGATAAACTAGTCTACCCATGACACTATAGATAAAGGAGGCAGATAAACGAGTCTGCCACACTATAGATAAAGGAGGCAGATAAACTAGTCTGCCACACTATAGATAAAGGAGGCAGATAAACTAGTCTACCCGTGACACTATAGATAAAGGAGGCCGATAAACTAGTCTACCCATGACACTATAGATAAAGGAGGCCGATAAACTTGTCTGCCACACTATAGATAAAGAATGCAGATAAACTAGTCTGCCACAATATTAGAGGCAGATAAACTAGCTTGTACCTAGCCCTGGATATGTATTTGTTTTTAATTTCTTCTGAAAAAACTGTTTATTCTAAATTTATTCAACAATGCAAAAATAACTACAATGATGTGTTGATTTAGCTGCCGGGATAATTGTTTTATGCATGGCCACACAATCAGTATACTGTCTGTTGATTCATCATGTCAAGACTGAGTAGAGAACATACTGGTAGGCTTGTTTTTTTAACTTATTGTGTATTTTTGTTTGTAACAATTTGACCAGCGATGTAAATGCTTACATTTCAATAAAAAAAATAACATGCGTTATTTTGTATTTAATGATTTCAATAAAGTATTGCAATAAATCGTGTACAGATGGGACTAAGCAACGTAAAAGTATTTCTAGAAAACGGAATTTAATATCATCAAACTTTCAGGGCATAACATTTAGTCACAGACGTCCGACTCCCGATAAACTTCTCAACATTTGTCACAACGCACCGAAAAGTGACCATTTAAACCTTACTGATATGAAATGTCCCCACATATACAGTATACGTGGCTACATGCAGAAACTTGTAATTTAAGATTCGCCTTTTAACGCTCGTATTTAAATGAACCAATCGAGTTGATTTGAACTGACTTGAATATAACTGAATTGGATTGAGAATTGACTTATAGCGCCAATTTTGTGTTGGTCTTTGTCTTTGACAAGTGCACACAGACCTTGGTATTGTACATATTTTCTTATAGTTGTTGAGAAGACCTGTGTTCGGTTTGTTTAGTATACATAAATATTCCAGATGCGACTTAACAATCAAACATGCTAACAGTTTGCTAAACAGGAACAATGTTTCCTTATCGGAACTTACCTGCCTTTATCGTCTATTTTTAGTGCCGCACCGTGTAAAATGTACTGACGTCCAATCACCGAATATAGTGTATTGACGTCCAGCCACCGTGTATAGTGTACTGATGTCCAATCATTGTGTATAGTGTACCGACGTCCAGTCACCGTGTTTAGTGTACTGACGTCCAATCACCGTGTGAAGTGTACTATCGTCCAGTTACTGTGTACAGTGTACTGACGTCCAACCAACGTGTATAGTGTACTAACGTCCACTCACTGTGTATAATATACTGACGTCCAATCACCGTATATAGTGTGCTGACGTCCTGTCACCATATATAGTGTACTGACGTCCAGTCACCGTATAAAGTGTTCTGACGTCCAATAACCGTGTATAGTGTACTGACGTCCAGTCAACGTGTATAGTGTACTGACGTCCAATCACCGTGTATAGCGTAATGACGTCCAATCAGCATGTATAGTATACTGACATTCAATCGCTGTGTATTGCGTGCTGACGTCCACTCACTGTGTATATTGTACTGACGTCCAATCATTGTGTATAGTGTACTGACGTCCATACACCATATAAAGTGTACTAACGTCCAGTCACCGTGTATAGTGTACTGACTTCCAATCACCGCGTATAGTGTACTGACGTCCAATCTCTGTGTATAGTGTACTGACGTCCAATCACCGTGTTTAGTGTTCTGACGTCCAGTCTCTGTGTATAGTGTACTGACGTCAAATCACCGTGTATTATGTACTGACGTCCAATCACCGTGTATTATGTACTGATGTCCAATCACCGTGTATAGCTTACTTACGTCCAATCACTGTGTAGTGCACTGACGTCCAGTCACCGTGTATAGTGTACTGACATCCAATCACTGTATAAAGTGTACTGACGTCCAATCTCTGTAGTGTACTTACGTCCAGTCACCGTGTATAGTGTACTGACATACAATCACTGTATTGCATGCTGAAATCCAATCACTGTGTATTGCGTGCTGACGTCCAATCATTGTGTATAGTGTACCGACATCCAATCACCGTGTATAGTGTACTCAGTGACGTCCAATCACTGTTTATTGCGTGCTGACGTTCAATCACTGTGTATTGCGTGCTGACGTCCAACCACTGTGTATTTCGTGCCAACATCATATCACTGTTTATTGCGTGCTGACGTCAAATCACCGTGTATAGCGTACTGACGTCCAATCACTGTGTATTGCGTGCTGACATCCAATCACTGTGTATTGTGTGCTGACGTCCAGTCTCTGTGTATTGCGTATTGACGTCCAATCAATGTGTATTGCGTGCTAATATCCAATCACTGTGTATTGCGTGTTGACGTCCAGTCTCTGTGTATTGTGTACTGACGTCTAATCACTGTGTATTGCGTGCTGATGTCCAATCACCTTGTATAGTGTATTGACGTCCATTCACTTTGTATTGCGTGCTGACGTCCAATCACTGTGTATTGCGTGCTGACTTCCGATCACTGTTTATAAACACACTATACACCGTGTTTGATATACTGACGCCCAATCACCGTGTATAGTGTACTGACGTCCAGTCAATGTGTAAAGTGTACTGACGTCCAGGCACCGTGTATAGTGTACTGAGGTGCAATCACAATGTATAGTGTACTGACGTCCAATCACCGTGTACAGTGTATTGACGTCAAATCACCGTGTATAGTGTACTGACGTCCAATCACTGGGTGTAGTGTACTGACGTCCAGGTACCGTGTACAGTGTACTGACGTCAAATAACTGTTTATAATGTACTGACGTCCAATCACCTTGTAAAGTGTACTGACGTCCAATCACCGTGTATAGTGTACTGACGTTTGACGTCACACCACTTTAGCCTCGGTTCAATACTCGATCTAATCTCTGGCTGGGACTGCGGTTTCTTTTAAAATTGGTTTCAATGGCATGTTAACGCTTTCATCTGGGCCATCAAGATTGCTTTGTTTAAGCTGTAAACGTGTTTTTTTCTATGATCGATGTAAAATATTTATTTGTATTCAAACCTGGACCAAAATGAACATATGCATGCGTTTCTTTCACTTTAATACATTTACATAGATGTCTGCCTGTCTTCATACTGCCTTGCGGGTATTTAGGGCAGCGGTTTTCTTAAATGGACGTCCGGAAGTGTGGCCAGAATTTTATAAGGACTATTTTGGTAACATTTTGATATACACACACTAGTTTATTGTTGTCTTTTGCAAAATAACGTTGTTTTTTTTGTTAAACCAGGACTGCAATAAAATACATTAAGTTGCGCTTGACGTTTCAATGAGTTTGTCGATATAATGATTAATAATGACATTATCATTCATGAAATACCTTTATAAACATATTCTAAAACTGTTAATATCACCTATTCTAGTTTGATAATGTGGCTCTCATATTCACCTAGCGTTTATTTACTCTTTCAGTATATAAAACACACAAAGAACATAAAGCACATATAAATACAAACATTTACACACAATACACACAGTTCACATAGATACACGAACATAATTAATGTGTAGGCTATCTATATTTCTGAGACACATATCCTTAGATACCATTGCCATCTAGAAATGCATTTAATTATTAGTTCCGAATTCTTACGGAATTTGCCGAGATATGACACAGTGATGTCACGGGCACGTTCTTCGCTCCATCTACGCTATTGTTCGGATATCCCATATTTGTTAACAGGCGTCTGTTAACGAGTGTCCTTATCTAATTGTTTGATTGTCAACTACGATAACATTAGAGGAGCACCAAAATCGATGAGATGCACCAGGATAAAAATAGGAAACTGATCAATCGTTTGATAGAACAGGATAGACCTATCGCCATTACAAAATTATTTTAGAGTATTTGAAACCGTTTGCAATAAAAGGCTTAATTTTGCGGTATTTTATCGTAAGATGTTATTGGTTAAATGGTGGCGCATGCGTAAATGAACCGGTAATTGTCAGACGTTATTGGTATGTATAGGGATTTGGGAATTGAAAGAACAAAATAAATAACCATTTTAATTTGCTCGCCAAAATTACAAATTCAAAGCACGAGGGTACAGAAAATATTTAGACGACAGAAGTATAAAGAAATTATAGGAGTGGAGAAAGTTTATTTTCTATCATGTAGGTATTTTTATTATTCTATGACAATGCAGTTCATCACGAGCAATCGTTTCGAAATCATTAAGCCCGAGATCCAGGCTTTAAACTACACAGATTGAAATGATTATTTTAAACCTTCATTTAAAGAGTTAAACCTTCGTTTAAGAAGAAATTTCCTTCTGCAATGTAATACAGGTTTTTGTCTGGCAAGCTGAGTTATTTAAGAAACTGACTGATTAACCATTTATCAAATATACTTTTAATGAAGTCAAGCAAATCTTGACCATCTTAGACGTTTGCTTTTCTAAACGACAAACGTCTTCATTTTTGTTTTGAGAAATATTTCTGATTGGTTAAACAAACAATTGGACCACCTCGGGGATTTCCAATTGATTAATTTAAGCATTCACCACCTCCACCACCCCTCCCCCTCCACACACACTGACAGAATTAAGACAATATATTTGCATTATTTAATCGCAATAAAACGTTTCTTTGTGTTTTTAAAACATAATACCATAGCGGAGATGTGTTTATTTCAGCCAATCAAATCTTATTGTATGTTTTTATTCTTCACAAAGTTTCAAGAGGGTTGTCTTTTACACTACATGTAGTTAGCGTCAAAGATGACCAAGACGGTCATCGAGGCGTTTGGTTTTAAGTAGTCTTGGTCATTTATCACGCCTGCTTTTCGAATAGACATTTTGACACTTTCTGTTCTAAATATGTAAAGGGGTTTGATTAGTTGAAACAAGCAATCGGCTATCTCGGCGATTTCCATTGTTTCTAACGTAGTTAAAGTATTGTTCAGAATTTTATGTTTTGTTTGTCCTGTTTTTTTTTATAAAGCACATATTTCGAAAAACAATCTCAGTAATTGTTTTAAATGAAATTCAACATTTATTCATAACTTATGCTGTAGGTAATGCCTGTTTGTTTGTCTTACCCAGTCAACTCTTGCTTCCTTTTTTTAAACTTTATCATACACAATGTCGTCACGTTTGTTTCTAAGGAAAACAAACATTGGAAATGATATTTGTTAGGTTTACAATAATTCTGTATTTTGAAAGCTGAAGATATGTTTTGAAATAAACATGTACTAAACTGGGTTTAATTGATTCTATATATTTTTTATTCTAATTATTTGTTTGAGGTATATTAATGAGGACAAGTCGTCATACCACGAGTATAGAGTTAGTTTCATTAGTTCTTACTGATACCATTTTTTTGGGACAGGGAACCAAACTTATGAGTTGATCTGGTACAAGCGGATCAACACCCGGTCGGTTCCGATTAGTTTACGATCTGTTACGAAAGGATACGGAAATGACCGAACACTGTTTTTCGGAATTGGATAAAGTATTAAATAGAAATAAAATGAAAATATCGTCCTCATGTCAGTTATCGTCACTTTGTTTTTCAATGATCATTCCTGACTTGAACTTCACATTGGCCAACTATTATGTAGAATATATCTCGAGTAAATACACATGCCACGGTACGTGATTTACACGTGCATGCATGCTTATTTAACACGTGGTGTGTATGTTTAAGGGTATTAGTAATTTATTCGAATGATAAAACACAATTTGACATTTTGTTGTATTATAAATTTGTCACAATCAGTTCTCCATTGTTAACGATGGTTTTATGTTGAATAAAGATTAATTATTATTACATTAGTATGTTTTATTTATATTCGCCATCCCAGATTTGTAAATTTCATCAGCTCAAACGATACATTTTGTTTTAACTATCGTTTGATTTAAGTTTTGGACCTAAGCTAACGTTTACATCGCGCAAAAACCTACCCATTAGTTTGTGTTACCAACGTTAGCTAACTTTACAGCAACAAACAAAACGTTCAGTTGATCAGTTGGTAACGTAGGCTTACACGGCAAATGTGTAAGAAGGCAACCCTACATTTAATAAAATATAGAATTATGCCGTTATTTGTGTTTAAATATAATGTTTCATATTATGTTCATTCTGTATATTAATCATGATGTGAATTAAATAAACAGGTATCTTCTATATTTTATTGATGAAAATTTCATTCTGCAATGTAACAATTTTGATTTGTGTTCATGAGATGAAGGGAAGTTTAGATATTTGAAAACGAGATATTGCGAGATTTTGCGTGAAAACGTGATCATTCACAAAATCTCAATCAGTTACCGTTCCTTCTATATACAATTCCTTGGTAAAAGTAAGTTAAACACTAATTGTTATTAGCCTGAGCGAATGCTTTAACTCACCGCAAATACAAACTGAAGTGGTTCATGTTACTGAATTGGCATTTCTTTACATTTATTGGAAGACTTTTCCAAATTTTTATCCAGAACTAAATGTTAAACATAGAATAGCAAAGGAAAGTAGATGGCATTTGATTTCGAAACAGTTTTAAACTGTGAGACGAATCTTGATGTAGGCGGTAGACTATATATCACATTAACGCGTGATGTCATCACACCAGCCTAAAGATGGGCCTATTTGTAAATTAAACTTACGTTTGAAAATTACCCGTAACGTTGCATGACACGTGTGTATAACAACTTAAGTTATAACGACTGCTGGGTCCATTTCTTCTTATCTATCCAGCTACCCGTCTCGCCGGTCTGAAGTGGGTGACTTCTTCGGTGATTGCCAATAAGCTAACGATCACAATAATAACTCTATCACTTACTCAATCATAAAGTAATTCACCATGTCACTCACTTGCAAGGTCGCACGTTTGCACGTTCGAACGCACGAATGCCCCTCTCTTCCCAAAATATTATGGTGTTCATTCAAGTAAACAACCTGTCCCATTAACGTATATTAGGTGATCACTTTTGGTTAAAAGACTCGCACTTCATATGCAAGCTAGAAATATGGAAATAATTAGTGAAACTTGTAGATTCAATCTCTCAACATATACCACGTTAATTACAGTTTTAATTAGCAATTATTAAAAACACGAAACAACATTGCGTCATTTAGTTTTGTTGCATTCCATGCAAAACCTCGTCTACTCTTGCGTATTTCCATACGAAACGAGGTATTTCTCCATTCTGCACGGTATGCCGAACATTTCCTCCAATTTGCTGCGAACGTTAATTCCGCAACATCTCAATTTAAAGGTCTGTCAAAACTTTTAGGGTTTTTTGTTGTTACACTAATTATGGCTGGCGGAATATGTTTTCCATCTGTAAGCTGGATGTTACATTTGAAGGCAATTGCACGGTTGGGCAAATTTTCACCCAATTAGCCATTGATAGCATTTTCTTTAGTATAATTGAAGGGTAAACAGAGAAATTCAAATCGTTATATTCATTTAGTTTTTTTTCCATTGGATGGCTCTAACATGTTTGTGTTATCAGAAAATAATAAAGGTTGCCCATGGGATTTGGTAAGCGCCCATACAGAGATATCAATTTTGATTTTTTTCTTTGATAGTTAAAACTTGTGTTAACGTAATAGATTTAGATCTCATTCAAATACTTTAAAACTTTTGATTTAAAACACAAAATATCAATTGAAAATTTGACTGGTTATTTTACGTGACATGTTGAATTAGATATATAAAATCATAATCGCACAACCGCTTTCTCTAAGGTTTAAGAGTCCTCGGTTCTCGAAATATATAAGCACAAGTCGTTGGGCAGCTGCCTACGGAAGTACGGCGGGTTTGTACATACTTATACGTAGCAAGGAATTAGAGAGAAATATAGCTCAATGTTCTTATGCATTCATTTACCATCATTAAAACTAATATAACTGTGTCAGATACTACGTGTAAAAACTGTCATGTGACATCCCCCCCATCCCGTAAAATTTTGGTTCATAGTAGTTTAGACGAATCCATTAGATGGCCATGGAACCTTCGGGTTTCATTTTGGCTCTACATGAAAAACATTACGTTTTTTAACTTGTTCATTTTACATCGACTGTGAAACAAGTTCTTACAATTTAAACAAATCACGCTCGAAGGTTTCCTTGGTAGAACCAGTAATACGCACATGAGAATAAAATTTCTATATCGACAGACAGGAGCGTAGCATGTAACTGGGTATAGACTGGGAGATATCAAAGTCTACGTATATACACAGGGAGATATCAGGTTCTATGTATAGACCGGGATATATCAGGTTCTATGTATAGATAGGGATATATCAGGTTTTACGTATAGACTAAGATATATCAGGTTCTACGTATAGACCGGGAGATATCGGGTGCATTGTATAGACCGGGATATACCAGGTTATATTTATAGATCGGGAGATATCAGGTTCTACGTATAGACCGGGAGATATCAGGTTCGACGTATAGACCGGGAGATATCGGGTGCATTGTATAGACCGGGATATACCAGGTTATATTTATAGATCGGGAGATATCAGGTTCTACGTATAGACCGGGAGATATCAGTTTCTATGTGTAGACTACAGTGATGGCCATCCGTGTTTTAGCTGCAAATTGAGCAGCCTTTGTTATTTTTTGACGTACCATTAATCTGATCGGGTTCCTTAGTCCGCCCCTGTGTAAAATGTAATCTGAGCAACGTACTTTCTAAAATATATGTTCAGTGGAACGAATTATTGAAGAAGAACAATCAAACGTGTGTTTTATGTTAGATCAAACCCCCGCCATTAACCAGTTCTAGGCAACTTCTTTAATCATGTTGTGCATCACGAGTGGTTTCGTTAATAGCGAAGATTACCGTAATTTTCTCCCCATCAAAGTAGCAATAACGCAAAATCATAAAAGCCTCCCGCCTAATTAAAACTTGTAGTTATAAGAATCCGCTAAAGACGTGATAAATTACATTTTAGAAATAAGCGAACGTAGCGCAAACCCCTAGCTAATTAGAGAGCGAATATGCCTGCAATTTCCATTAATTCTTAGATCAAAGGGCCGCCTTACTGACGTCTTTTACGTCCTAAGGTATTGTAACAATGAAATGCGAATCTATTCGGCAGCACGAGTGTTGAAAACAAGACAGCTTTTTAAAAGACTGATGTATGTAGTTTACAAAATCTTAAAATATCGTATTGTTTAGTAAAGAGGATATAAGCGGTCCAGTTGGAACACATTGAACCCGTGACCCTGGGGGTCATGAGTACGATCCTCCGCTTTTGCAGCTACTTGCCGTCTTCTTGCAGAGACTTAAACACGAGTTCATCTATATCAGTGGTCTATACAGTAACGTTAAAGAACGAGACAGAACTAAGTCTGGGTTTATCTGTGTTCTGCACTTTACCCGCCTTGTGTTATAAAGAGAGTGGTTTTACGGATAGAGTGTTGGTCGCTGACGCCAGAGGTTGCTGGTTCGATCAGATGCTTCTCAAACACAACCTTCTGTACTGGTTCTACCCAGGAAGAGGACACTCCAGAGTGGTTCATATAAGTCTTGAGCTTTCTTCGCAATCGAGCTAAAATAAATTATATTTAAAAAAACGTGAGCTTATATTCACTCAAATAATAAATTATTATAATCACTAAAATGTCTATACGAACGAAAGATCGCGCGCGTGCGTGTGTGCGTGCGTGCGTGCGTGCGTGCGTGCGTGCGTGCGTATATGCATTTTGAAGCATCGAGGAGAGCAAGAATAACGTTGTCAAAACTTGTTGTACGACCCTTTTGCAAATTATTTATAATTGATGCTATTGATGTTTTGAACATGTAAACTATTGTCAAATTAAACGTTAGATAACACATGTAAGATTGTGAATCCAACAAGAAAGATGCAAGGGGCGTATTTATTCATAAACGATATATTTTTTTTACACATTTAGCTCCGTTTATAAATAGAGAAAAAAAATGGATTTTCAAAAGTATTCTACTTTTCGTATATGACGTGGAACACAAGTTTACGGATTTGAGATATTGCGAAATCAAATGTTTCAACATGTTTCTTCGTTATTTATCAGGTCATTGAAAAAAGCATAGCAGATGGACACGTGTTTCTGTATGACAAACTTTATATTATCAAAATGCTTAATTTCACCAAAAATAAGTAGTATAAGTATACACATATTTCAACTGCATTAATGTTGTTTTATTTTACAAAACATTGATAAAAACATGTTGAGCTGAGCAGTCAACGGCCGTGTATAACCCCACGTGTTTAAACTGGGCTTGCTCAACTTCAACTGAACGTGTTTCAAGTATGGGTATAAAACATAATTGTATAAAACAGGAATTAAATACAAGATGATAGTTGGTGGAGTGCGAGTTCCAGTGGTAGAAAACATCAGCCCCATGATCGGGGAGTCGTGGGTTCGATCCTCCCCGCGAATACGTGTGGTGTCCTTCAGCAAGACACCTTTTCCGTATATGCTTAGTATCGTTTCGTCTCAGGAGGATTTCGAGCGCAATTGGAACAAGTTGTAATAATTTGTTTCAAAATCGAAGTAACATAAATAAATTTGAACTAAATACTCCACATTTCTAACCTTGTATAAACATGATAACAACTAAAGCCATAATATCATTACATATGACAATCCGTGGAGAAAGTAAAATAAAAATATATATCTCTGTGCTGGCTTTAAATAGTTTTGACAGATCAAGACATTAGGATAAATTGTTATCCGTAATATGTGTTACACGTTTTTATAATGCCACGTAGACCTTCAATTAACGTTGATAATTGAAATAATTAATTAAAATGTAATTGTCATTAAACAACAGAAGACATCGCCGGCAAACTTTCTTGTTTTTTTTTTTAACTGAGTGAAGGTTAAACCCACAACCTCAGTGGTGAGCGGTAAGCGGCCATTAAACGACAACGTCTTAGACTACTGGGTAATTGACCATTCGGAACACCTCGCTCAATTCTCCGAATCAAAAAGTGCGAGCAGTGTCCAAGGAGTTCCGAATGGGTAACGGACGACACGCCGCTCAAATTACTAAAGGACACGGTTCACAAACCCAACAAAATGGCCAAGTGTTATTCAACACAATTAAACCCTAATTTTGGCAACATCTGATGATTTTTATTTTAGTTGTACTATATTCTCATAAAAATGTAAATTTTACGCTTTTCCCTTAATGCAATATCACCAAGGGGTACATGCACAGAGAATTATGCAATTTTCCTACATTTTAAGCCGTTTTAGGAAAATATATATCTTTTTTTTAGGGTAAAGGCGCTCTTGCTACCAGATAATATTTACACATATTTACACAATACTTACACATATTACCCAGAGTGTTCCAGCCAATGATCAATATAAATATATTTGTGTAGCGAGAATGTTTCTTGCATATTATTATTATTATCATTTTTATTATCATTGTTATTATCATTATTATACTTACTATTATACTTATTATTATTATTATTGTATTATTATTATTATTATTATTATTATTATTATTATTATTATTATTATTATTATTATTATAATTATTATTATTATAATTATTATTATTATTGTTATTATTATTGTTATTATTATTATTATTATTATTATTATTATTTTTTTTTTTTTTATTATTATCATTATTATTATTATTATTATTATTATTATTATTTTATTATATGTGTATATAAAGAACATTACATTTTTGGTATAGTCAACATCACGTGCATATTTACTTCATTTTCGGATAATTTTTTTTATAACCGAATCCATTGTATATGTAAGGGAGATAACAACATGCTAAAACTGTTTGTTAGTCATTGAGAAGTTAATTTTCTTTGCATTTATTTTAACATTATTTCCATTTGAAAACGAAAAAGAATCACATTTGATGAACTTCTAATTAAGCTATATCACGCCTGGTAACCTCCCAAACCATTACATTAATATGAAAGAAGAATTCATTTATTTTTTATAAATCAACATCATTCAATTATACATTATAGCTGCGTTGTTTAATCATTGAAAAAGGTTTTGTGTTGAATGTCATCCTTCATAAAGTAACATTATTATTATATTGTATATTTCAATAATTTAGTCACTGGTAATTGAGAAAATGATGATGAACATAATGATGATGATTGTGATACTGATGATGATGATGATGATGATGATGATGATGATGATGAGAATGATGTTGGTGAAGACAATGTTAAAGATGAAGATAATGATAATGAAATCGACATCAATGATGATTGTTATCGTTGTTGTTGTGGAAGAAGTGGTAGATGTTGTACTAGTTCTATAAAAAGTCTTAATCAATATTGAAGTCGATAATCTCTGTGTGGGATTGTAGATCAACAATCAAACTAAAAATCTGGATTTGAATAACGACCCAGGTCTGAGATCGTAGATCGACATTCAAAATAAATGTCGGAATTTGAATACAGACCCAGGTCTGAGATCGTAGATCAACATTCACAATAAAAGTCGGAATTTGAATAACGACCCAGGTCTGCAATCGTAGATCGACATTCAAAATTAAAGTCGGAATTTGAACGAAGATCCAGGTCTGCAATCGTAGATCGACATTCAAAATAAAAGTTTAAAGACGGACAAAACTTGAATACAGACCCAGTTCTGAGATTGTAGATCAACAATCAAACTAAAAGTCGGGATTTGAATAACGACCCAGGTCTGAGATATTAGATCGACATTAACCCCCCCCCCCCCCGCACACACACACACACACACACACACACACACACACACACACACACACACACACACACACACACACGTCGTAATTAGAAAAACAGGCCAGGTCTGAGATCGTAGATCAACAGTTCTACAATAGTACATCAGCATTCAGCAGTCACAGTTATTGTTAGAAGTTAGATTTGAATACAATTCCATGTCTGCGATTTGTAAAAACGTCATTTATAATGCTCAGAACGGAGAAAAAAAATAAAATGTCATGGTCGGAGCTGAATTTTCAACGATCAGTTCGAATATTGACTTTCATAAATAGAAGTTTCGATCGAAGATCCATATTTAAAGATCGAATAATAACATAAAAAAAAAATTCAAATCTGACATCAACGTTGCAAAACGTTCAAATCGATATGAAACAGTTGGAGATCAACATTCGAGAAAAATCTCAGATTTGAGATTATCGTTTGAAAATTTTGGAATTACAACTATAACAGAAAACAGTGTATTTTCGTGTTTCTTTTTTTGCTACCTTACTCCTCCCCTAAGAACTTTAATTTGATGATTTAAAGATTATACTTGTATATCATGAACAAAATACCAATAGAAGAACGTTGTTTAACGTAATAAAAATGAAAACCGCGTAATAATAGAATAAAGTAAAATGGCAGACTCAAGTTAGTTAAGATATTCTTCTTTCGGTAACTGGGCATAATCCTAATCTTGATTACCCTCAATGTTGAAGAGTTATTTTACTTGAATACCGGAAGACAGAACGTGAGTAACAAACTGCTCAAATAGATATAAGTGGTACATTTCAAACAAATAGAAAAAATATCTACATAACTATAAGACTGTTAATGCACGTTCAGTATTCATTCTAAGAATGTTTCGTTGTTACATAAGATATAAGACCTGTGCAAGCATGACGTACATATTTTCAAGGAACGTTAGTTGAAATTATTGAAAGGAAAGACTTTCTGCTGATTTTCAAAAGGCTAGTAAAATCGATAAATATCTTTAAATCACGGTGAATGGCCGGTAAATAATTTCTCTATTTTTTTCAGAACATTTGACGCCGATACGACACATGCCCGGACACATTCACTTATACTCAATCGCCGTTGTGACTCTCTTTGTCAACTACACCGTACATAATAAAAGTGACATTTTTTGCTAACAAATTTTAAATTATATTATTATAGTTCTCTTTAAACGATATTACTGTTATGGCAACCCACAAGTATTAAAATATTACGAAAGTATATCAGTATTTAAAGTTGAATAAAGTTCAAAAAGGAAGTTATAACCTCAAAGACAATAATCAAAGTTATTTTTTTAATAAAAAAAAATAGCCCGTAGACTGTGATCGTGTGCCAATATAATAATCATTTGTTGAATAACTTGAATAATATAAATCCACTTATAGATTATGTTTGCATTATAATAGTGATACTTTCTCACCTAGCGTGAGATAGTCATATCAAATGATAGGTACTTTAACAGGTAAAATGGCATATACAAGACAGTCAATATTTTTGTATACAAAACAAATAAGAGATTAAAACTCAAAATATCCAAATTGTGATCATTAAAGAATTGACATAGACAAATCTTACACTTAAACTTTTCATGACCAAAATAACTAGAGCATGCGTGTTTGACCAACCAAACATAACTCATTAATAACCAATGGGATTAATCAATTTCTTTTGACACTTTAAAACACTACTTTATAGAGTATGTATCATAAAATAAAACAAGGGCATCTTGTTATTGTGGCAAGTAAAATAACATATTAATTTGTTTATAAATTTGTGAGACTCTATGTTTATCTAACATTTACAAAAATTAAAATAGATGTAACCATTTTTAAAATAATGGTAAATAAAAAAAAGATTATAACGAGTTATTTGTTTCATAAACTGTAGGCTATAACGATATCGAAGTCATGATTATGCTAGAGATGTATCGTCATGTATTTACACATATCATATACACACATTCTGCTCAGGAATAGCAATGAGACTAAATATATGTAAAGTAAAACAAGAGACCCAAAAGGGTCTAATTCGCTCACTTGATTTGACAAGGCAAAATATTTTATTGGAGAAAGCCTCTGAAAAGCTTTACTATGATAAGAATGGGATGCATTTGTTTCCTCATAACATTCTAGTGTCAAAATCAAAGACAACTCCTCAATAGGCTCTTATTAACCCTATCTTCTTCGTTTGAAATCCGTTCTAAATAGAGACAATTTATACCAAATATCTATACAAAAATATACCAAAAATGGCTTGTTTAACTTCTTGGAAAAAGAGTGTTTTTTGTGGGGTTTTTTAAATCCCAATTTTATTTATTTTGGACCACTGCTGACTCGTTATCGATTTTAAATTCTCTTTATAAGGTTATAGTCCCACCGTCTCCGATCAAACAATTCTCCAGATATCAAGATGATGAAAACAATTCCTAAAATAAATGAGAGAAATAAAATTAACTGGTTTCTCATATTATTTCTATGTCTCCCTAATAGGTCCCCATATATCCTGTAAATTAACAAAAGATAATTATGCATTAGTAACTATGATATAATAAACACGTGTATTGGATTCTCTTCATAGAATACATACATTTCAATATCATAATTACAGCAATTTTTTGTTCTTATGAATAATGTTAATTTTTCATTTAACAACGGAGTCACATTTATAACCAATAACCCAGCTTTTTAACAACCCTGTTACAATATCGGCAGTTTTTTCAATAAGACTCAGCGAATTGCATCTTCCTGGGTCTGCATTCAAATTCCGACTTTTATATTGAATGTTGATCTACGATCTCAGACCTGGGTCTGTATTCCAGTTATGTCTGTCTTTTAACTTTTATTTTGAATGTTGATCTACTATCTCAGACCTGGGTCTGTATTCGTGTTAAGTCCGTATTTTAACTTTTATTTTGAATGTCGATCTACGATTGCAGACCTGGGTCGTTATTCAAATTCCGACTTTTATTTTGAATGTTGATCTACGATCTCAGACCTGGGTCTGTATTCCAGTTCTGTCTGTCTTTTAACTTTTATTTTGAATGTTGATCTACTATCTCAGACCTGGGTCTGTATTCAAGTTCTGTCCGTTTTTTAACTTTTATTTTGAATGTTGATCTACGATCTCAGACCTTGGTCTGCATTCAAGTTTTTTCCGTCTTTTAACATTTATTTTGAATGTCGATTTACGATCTCAGGACTGGGTCTGCATTCAAATTTTGTCCGTATTTTAAATTTTATTTTGAATGTCGATCTACGATTGCAGACCTGGGTCGTTATTCAAATATCGTCTTTTTTCTTGAATGTTGATCTACGATCTCAGACCTTGGTCTGCATTCAAGTTTTGTCTGTCTTTTCATTTTTATTTTGAATGTTGATCTACGATCTCAGACCTGAGTCTGTATTCAAGTTTTGTTCGTCTATTAACATTTATTTTGACTGTTGATCTATGATCTCAGACCTGGGTCTGCATTCAAGTTTAGTCCGTCTTTTAACTTTTATTTTGAATATCGATCTACGATTGCAGACCTGGGTCGTTATTCAAATTCCGACTTTTATTTTGAATGTTGATCTACGATCTCAGACCTGGGTCTGTATTCCAGTTCTGTCTGTCTTTTAACTTTTATTTTGAATGTTGATCTACTATCTCAGACCTGGGTCTGTATTCGTGTTAAGTCCGTATTTTAACTTTTATTTTGAATGTCGATCTACGATTGCAGACCTGGGTCGTTATTCAAATTCCGACTTTTATTTTGAATGTTGATCTACGATCTCAGACCTGGGTCTGTATTCCAGTTCTGTCTGTCTTTTAACTTTTATTTTGAATGTTGATCTACTATCTCAGACCTGGGTCTGTATTCAAGTTCTGTCCGTTTTTTAACTTTTATTTTGAATGTTGATCTACGATCTCAGACCTTGGTCTGCATTCAAGTTTTTTCCGTCTTTTAACTTTTATTTTGAATGTCGATTTACGATCTCAGGACTGGGTCTGCATTCAAATTTTGTCCGTATTTTAAATTTTATTTTGAATGTCGATCTACGATTGCAGACCTGGGTCGTTATTCAAATATCGTCTTTTTTCTTGAATGTTGATCTACGATCTCAGACCTTGGTCTGCATTCAAGTTTTGTCTGTCTTTTCATTTTTATTTTGAATGTTGATCTACGATCTCAGACCTGAGTCTGTATTCAAGTTTTGTTCGTCTATTAACATTTATTTTGACTGTTGATCTATGATCTCAGACCTGGGTCTGCATTCAAGTTTAGTCCGTCTTTTAACTTTTATTTTGAATATCGATCTACGATTGCAGACCTGGGTCGTTATTCAAATTCCGACTTTTATTTTGAATGTTGATCTACGATCTCAGACCTGGGTCTGTATTCCAGTTCTGTCTGTCTTTTAACTTTTATTTTGAATGTTGATCTACGATCTCAGACCTGGGTCTGCATTCAAGTTAAATCCGTCTTTTAACTTGTATTTTGAATTGTTGATCTACGATTGCAGACCTGGGTCGTTATTCAAATTTCGACTTTTATTTTGAATGTTGATCTACGATCTCAGACCTGAGTCTGTATTCAAGTTCTGTCCGTCTTGTAACTTTATTTTTTAATGTTGATCTACGATTTCAGACCTGGGTCTGCATTCAAGTTTTGTCCATCTTTTAACATTTATTTTGAATGTTGATCTACGATCTCAGACTTGTGTCTGTATTCAAATTTTGTCCGTCTTTTAACTTTTATTTTGAATGTTTATCTACGATGTCAGACCTGGGTCTGTATTCGTGTTAAGTCCGTATTTTAACATTTATTTTGAATGTCGATCTTCGATTGCAGACCTGGGTCGTTATTCAAATTCCGACTTTTATTTTGAATGTTGATCTACGATCTCAGACCTTGGTCTGTATTCAAGTTCTGTCCGTTTTTTTACTTTTATTTTGAATGTTGATCTACGATCTCAGACCTGGATCTGCATTCACGTTTTTTCCGTCTTTTCATTTTTATTTTGAATGTTGATCTACGATCTCTGACCTGGGTCGGCATTCATATTTTATCCGTATTTTAACTTTTATTATGAATGTCGATCTACGATCTCAGACCTGGGTCTTCATTCAAATTTTGTCCGTATTTTAAATTTTATTTTGAATGTCAATCTACGATTGCAGACCTTGGTCGTTATTCAAATTCCGACTTTTGTTTTAATTGTTGATCTATGATCTCAGACCTGGGTCTGTATTCAAGTTCTTTCCGTCTTTTCACTTTTATTTTGAATGTTGATCTACGATCTCAGACCTTTGTCTGTATTCAAATTCCGACTTTTATTTTGAATGTTGATCTACGATCTCAGACCTGGGTCAGTATTCAAGTTTTGTCCATCTTTTAACTTTTATTTTGAATGTTGATCTACGATGTCAGACCTGGGTCTACATTCAAGTTAAGTCCGTCTTTTAATTTTTATTTTGAATGTCGATCTACGATTGCAAACCTGGGTCGTTATTCAAATTCCGACTTTTATTTTGAATGTTGATCTACGATCTCAGACCTGGGTCTGTTCCAGTTCTGTCTGTTTTTTTAACTTTTATTTTGAATGTTGCTCTACGGTCTCAGACTTGGGTCTGTATTCAAATTCCGACTTTTATTTTGAATGTTGATCTACGATCTCAGACCTGGGTCTGTATTCAAGTTGAGTCCGCCTTTTAACTTTTATTTTGAATGTCGATCGACGATTGCAGACCTGGGTCGTTATTCAAATTCCGACTTTTGTTTTAATTGTTGATCTACGATCTCAGACCTGGGTCTGTATTCAAGTTCTGTCCGTCTTTTCACTTTTATTTTGAATGTTGATCTACGATCTCAGACCTTGGTTTGCATTCATGTTTTGTCCGTCTTTTAACTTTATTTTGAATGTTGATCTACGATGTCAGTCCTGGGTCTGCATTCAAGTTAAGTCCGTCTTTTAACTTTTATTTTGAATGTCGATCTACGATTGCAGACCTGGGTCTGTATTCAAATTCCGACTTTTTATTTTGAATGTTGATCTACGATCTTAGACCTTGGTCTGCATTCAAGTTTTGTCCGTCTTTTAACTTTATTTTGAATGTTGATCTACGATGTCAGTCCTGGGTCTGCATTCAAGTTAAGTCCGTCTTTTAACTTTTATTTTGAATGTCGATCTACGACTGCAGACCTGGGTCGTTATTCAAATTCCGACTTTTATTTGGAATGTTGATCTACGATCGCAGACCTTGGTCTGTATTCAAATTCCGACTTTTATTTTGAATGTTGATCTATGATCTAAGACCTGGGTTTGCTTTCAAGTTAAGTCCTTATTATAACTTTTATTTGAATGTCGATCTACGATTGCAGACCTGGGTCGTTATTCAAATTTTGACTTTATTTTTTAATGTTGATCTACGATTTCAGTCCTGGATCTGCATTGAATGTTGATCCACGATTGCAGACCTGGGTCGTTATTCAAATGTTGACTTTATTTTTGAATGTTGATCTACGATCTCAGACCTGGATCTGCATTGAATGTTGATCTACTATTGCCGATATCATAGCCAACTTCACGCAACTTCACGCAACTCAATTATTTTGAAAAATCATTTATTTGATTTGACTGCGCCATTTTGATTTTTCATTTTCTATTCCTTTACGTTCGATTGATGACTGTTCTGGAACATCTTCTGAACATTTTCTGGACAATGAATCGAACGCGCCCTAGTTTTTGTCTTCGCATGCTCACATATAATAATCCACGATGAAGGGAGAATTCATTAATAAACAATTTATTAAAAAATTTAAAAAAAAAGTATTCATACATTATTGCTTACTGGCGGCAAATAATAACATTCTTGGCAAACACTACATTTCACAGGTAGCAATATGATATGCGCTATGTCACTGATTCATCGATCATAAATGTCATAGGGGGGGGGGGGGGGGGGGGGGCAGACGCTATGTCTCTAGAGCATCGATCATATTTATTATAGGGAACAGACGCTATGTCACTAGAGCATCGATCATAGTTGTTATAGGGGACAGACGCTATGTCACTAGAGAATCGAGCATAGTTGTTATAGGGGACAGACGCTTTGTCACTGGAGCATCGATCACAGTTGTTATAGGAGACAGACGCTACGTCACTAGAGCATCGATCTCAGTTGTTATAGGAGACAGACGCTATGTCACTAGAGCATCGATCATATGCGCCATAGGGAACAGATGCTATGTCACTAGAGCATCGAGCATAGTTGTTATAGGGGACAGACGCTACGTCACTAGAGCATCGATCATAGTTGTTATAGGGACCAGACGCTATGTCAGTAGATAATCGATCATAGTTGTTATAGAGACCAGACGATATGTCACTTGAGCATCGATCATAGTTGTTATAGGGGACAGACGCTATGTCACTAGAGCATCCATCAAAGTTATAACAGGGGAAAGACGCTATGTCACTAGAGCATCGATCATATGCGTCATAGGGAACAGATGCTACGTCACTAGAGCATCGAGCATAGTTGTTATAGGGGACAGACGCTACGTCACTAGAGCATCGATCATAGTTGTTATAGGGACCAGACGCTATGTCACTAGAGCATCGATCATAGTTGTTATAGAGACCAGACGCTATGTCACTTGAGCATCGATCATAGTTGTAATAGGGGACAGACGCTATGTCACTAGAGCATCGATCAAAGTTGTAACAGGGGAAAGACGCTATGTCACTAGAGCATCGATCTTAGTTGTCATAGGGGACAGACGCTTTGTCACTAGGGCATCGATCTTAGTTGTCAAAGGGGACAGACGCTATATCACTAGAGCATCGATCTTACTTGTCATAGGGGACAACCGCTATGTCACTAGAGCATCGAGCATAGTTGTTATAGGAGACAGACGCTATGTCACTAGAGCATCGATCTTAGTTGTCATAGGGGACAGACGCTTTGTCACTAGAGCATCGATCATAGCTGTTATAGCGGACAGACGCTATGTCACTAGAGAATTGAGCATAGTTGTTATAGGTGACAGACGCTTTGTCACTGGAGCATCGATCATAGTTGTTATAGGGGACAGACGCTACGTCACTAGAGCATCGATCTTAGCTTTCATAGGAGACAGACGCTATGTCACTAGAGCATCGATCATATGTGTCAAAGGGGACAGACGGTACGTCACTAGAGCATCGAGCATAGTTGTTATAGGGGACAGACGTTACGTCACTAGAGCATCGATCTTAGCTGTTATAGGAGACAGACGCTATGTCACTAGAGCATCGATCATATGTGTCAAAGGGGACAGACGGTTCATCACTAGAGCATCGAGCATAGTTGTTATATGGAACAGACGCTACGACACTAGAGCATCGATCTTAGTAGTCATAGGGGACAGACGCTTTGTCACTAGGTCATCGATCATAGTTGTTATAGGGGACAGACGCTATGTCACTAGAGAATCTAGCATAGTTGTTATAGGGGACAGCCGCTTTGTCACTGGAGCATCGATCATAGTTGTTATAGGGGACAGACGCTTCGTCACTAGAGCATCGATCTTAGTTGTTATATGAGACAGACGCTATGTAGCTAGAGCATCGATCAAATGTGTCAAAGGGAACAGACGCTACGTCACTAGAGCATCGAGCATAGTTGTAATAGGGGACAGACGCTACGTCACTAGAGCATCGATCATAGTTGTTATAGGGGACAGACGTTTTGTCACTAGAGAATCGAGCATAGTTATTATAGGGGACAGACGCTTTGTCACTAGAGCATCGATCATATGTGTCATAGTAGACAGACGCTACGTCACGAGAGCATCGATCATAGTTATTATAGGGGACAGACACTATGTAACTAGAGCATCGATCATATGTGTCAAAGGGGACAGACGCTATGTTACTAGACAATCGAGCATAGTTGTTATAGGGGACAGACGCTTTGTCACTAGAGCATCGATCATATGTGTCATAGGGGACAGACGCTACGTCACGAGAGCATCGATCATAGTTATTATAGGGGACAGACGCTTCGTCACTAGAGCATCGATCATATGTATCATAGGGGACAGACGCTACGTCACTAGAGCATCGATCATAGTTGTTATAGAGGACAGAAGCTATGTCACTAGAGAATCGAGCATAGTTGTCATAGGGGACAAACGCTTTGTCACTAGAGCATCGATCATATGTGTCATAGTGGACAGACGCTACGTCACGAGAGCATCGATCATAGTTATTATAGGGGACAGACGCTTTGTCACTAGAGCATCGATCATATGTGTCAAAGGGGACAGACGCTACGTCAATAGAGAATCGAGCATAGTTGTTATAGGGGACAGACGCTTTGTCACTAGAGCATCGATCATATGTGTCATAGGGGACAGACGCTACGTCACGAGAGCATCGATCATAGTTATTATAGGGGACAGACGCTATGTCACTAGAGCATCGATCATAGTTGTTATAAGGGTCAGACGCTATGTCACTAGATCATTGATCAGTGTTAAAGGGGACATGCGCTATGTGAATAGAGTATCGATCATAGTCGTTATAGAGGACAGACGCTATGTCAATAGAGCATCGATCATAGTTGTGAAAGGGGACAGACGCTATGTCACTAGAGCATCGATCATAGTTGTTATAGGGGTCAGACACTATGTCACTAGATCATTGATCAGTGTTTTAAAGGGGACATGCGCTATGTGAATAGAGTATCGATCATAGTTGTTATAGAGGACAGACGCTATGTCAATAGAGCATCGATCATAATTGTTATAGAGGACAGACGCTATGTAACTAGAGCATCGATCATAGTTGTTATAGAGGACAGACGCTATGTCACTAGAGCATCGATCATAGTTGTAATAGGGGACAGACGCTATGTCATTTGAGTATCGATCATAGTTGTTAAAGAGGACAGACGTTATGTCACTAGAGCATCGATCATAGTTGTTATATGGGACAGACACTATGTCACTGGAGTATCGATCATATGTGTCATAGGGAACAGACGCTATGTCACGAGAGCATCGATCATAGTTATTATAGGGGACAGACGCTATGTCACTAGAGCATCGATCATAGTTGTTATAGGGGACAGACACTATGTCACTGGAGTATCGATCATATGTGTCATAGGGAACAGATGCTATGTCACGAGAGCATCGATCATAGTTATCATAGGGGACAGACGCTATGTCACTAGAGCATTGATCATAGTTGTTATAGGGGACAAACGCTATGTCACTACAGCATCGATCATAGTTGTTATAGGAAACAGACGCTATGTCACTAGAGCATCGGTCATAGTTGTTATAAGGGATATACACTATATCACTAGAGCATCGATTATAGTTGTTATAGAGGACAGACGCTATGTCACTAGAGCATCAATCATAGTTGTTATAGAGGACAGACGCTTTGTCACTAGAGCATCGATTATAGTTGTTATAGGGGATATACGCTTTATCACTAGAGCATCGATCATAGTTGTTATAGAGGACTGATGCCATGCCACAAATCACGATCAAAATCTTCCTAGATACAGCAAGTACTAAGCTTAAGCGAAGAAAATACCTTGCTCAAGGACACCACATATAGCCTTGTCGGATGATCGAACCCATGACCCTCTGTTCCTAGGTCCGATGCTATACCACTGCACCACAGTCCAAACGTTCAATATGTAACGACACACCTCAGATTAAAAAAGACGATGATAAACTTGATTTGTGATAGATTTGTCAAACATCTTATTATCGACTGATAAAACTTTACTTCCACATTTACAACCTTTCAATGTTTGCCACCTTTCAAATATTTGATTTAAGATAAACATTTATATCGAACATGTGGTTTGTGTTATAGATAACCAACGACATGTCCGTAAGCAGATGCTATTTAAAAGGAAAAGCATTTACTTTGAAATGATCACAAACAAAAAGTTTTTAGAATGGGATTTAACGAGATATTGTCCGGCTTGTATGTTATTTCCAACAGTGCCGTTTAAACGTTGACAACCCCCATCAGTGAAAAACAAAGAAGATACATATTGTCGTTTCACATCACTTTAAACCGTGTATTATCGTCTAACCTCACTATAAACCGGGTAATATCGTTATATCGTCTAGCAGCACTGTAAACCGAGTATTATCGTCCAGTATCACTATAAACCGGGTAATATCGTCTAGCATCAGTATTAACTGGGTAATATCGTCTAGCATCAGTATAAACCGGATAATATCTTCTAGCATCTTTATCAACCGAGAAATATTGTCTAGCATCACTTTAAATGTGGTTTTATCGTCTAGCATCAGTATAAACCGAGTAATATCGTCTAGCATCTCTATAAACCGATAAATATCGTCTAGCGACAGTATAAACCAGGAAATATCATATAACATCATAATAAACAATGTAATATCTAGCATCTAGCACCATTATAAACCGGGTGATATCGTATAGCAGTACTGTAAAGCGGGTAACATTATCTAGCATCGGTATAAACCGGGTATATCGTCTAGCATCAGTATAAACCGAGTAATATCGTCTAGCATGTCTAAAAACAGAGAAATATCAACTAGCATCATTTTAGACGTGGTTATATCGTCTAGCATCAGTATTAACCGAGTAATATCGTCTAGCATCATTATAAACCGGGTAATATCGTCTAGCAGTACTGTAAACAGGGTAATATCGTCTAGCATCAGTATAAACCGCAGTACTGTAAACCGGGTAATATCGTCTAGCATCAGTATAAACCGGGTAATATCGTCTAACATTAATATAAAACCGGGTAATATCGTCTAACATCAGTATAAACCTGGTAATAACGTCTTACAACACTATAAACCGGGTAATATCGTCTAGCATCTTTATAATCCAAGAAATATCGTCTAGAATCAGTATAAACTGGGTAATATCGTCTAGCATCAGTATAAACAAGGTAATATCGTCTAGCATCAGTTCAAACTGGGTAATATCGTCTAGCATCAATATAAACTTGGTAATATCGTCTAGCATCAGTACAAACTGGAAAATATCGTCTAGCATCAGTATAAATCGTCTAGCATCAGTATATACTGGGTAATATCGTTTAGCATCAGTATAAACAGGGTAATACTGTCTAACATCAGTATAAACCGGGTAATATCATCTAGCAATAGTGTAAACCGGGTTATTTCGTCTAGCATCACTATAACCGGGTAATATCGTCTAGCATCAATATAAACCGGGTAATATTGTCTAGCATCAGTATAAACCGGGTCATATCGTCTAACATCAGTATAAACCTGTTAATAACGTCTCGGATCACTATACACCGGTTAATATCGTGTAGCATCAGAGAGATGACGTCTAGCATCCCTATAAACCGGGTAATATCGTCTAGCATCAGTATAAACTGGGTAATATTGTCTAATATCACTTCGAATCGGGTAATATTGTCTAGCATTTTTTCTAACCGGGTATTATCGTCAAACATCTCTATAAACCGAGCTATGTCGTTTAGCATCACAATATAGCGTGTAATATCGTCTAGCATCAGTATTAACCGGGTAATATTGTCTAGCATCACTATAAGCCGGGAAATATCGTCTAGCATCTCTATAAACCGAGAAATATCGTCTAGCATCACTATAAAACGGGCAATATCGTCTATTAACACTATAAACCGGATAATATCATATTACCATCTCCATAAACTGGGTAATATCGTCTAGCATTACTATAAACCGGATAATATCGACTACCATCACTATAGACCGGGAAATACGTGTAGTTTTGTCTCACATTTTAACACGGGTATTATTGTCTCACACAACTATAATACGGGAAGTATCATCTCACATCACTATAATACGTTTGGTATCATCTCACTCCACTAAAATACCGGAAGTATCATCTCAAATCACTATAATACGGGTAGAATTGTCTCACATCGCTATAATACGGGTATTTTCGTCTCATACCGCTACAATACTGGTAGTATCGTCTCATCTCACTATAATACGGGTTTTATCGTCTCACAAAATTATTATACGGGCAGTATCGTCTCACACCACTATAATATTGGTAGTATTGTCTCACACCACGATAATACGGATAGTATCGTCTCAGATCACTATATTACGGGTAGTATCATCTCACATCACTATGGTACGGGTAGTATCATCTCACATCACTAAAATAAGGGTAGTATCGTCTCATATCACTCTAATACGGGTTGTATCATCTCATACCACTATAATACTGGTAGTATCATCTCACATTACTATACCACAGGTAGTATCGTCTTACATAACTAAAATACGGGTAGAGCCATCTCACATCAATATAATACGGGTAATATCGTCTAACACCACTATAATACGGGTAGTATCGTCTCACACCACCATAATACGGGTAGGATTAGCTCAAACCACTATAAGACGGGTAGTATCATCTCACACCACTATAATACGGGTAGAAGTATGTCACATCACTATAGTACAGGTAGTATCATCTCACGTCACTATAATAAAAGTAGTATCATCTCACACCACACTAATAAGGGTAGTAACGTCTCCGTGACTATAATACAGGTAGTAATGTTTCACATCACTGTAATACGGGTAGTAACGTCTCCCATCACTGTAATACTGGTAGCATTATCTAACATCACTACAATACTGGTAGTATCATTTCACATCTCTATAATATGGGTGGCTTCGTCTCACATCACTCTAATACGGGTATTATTATCTCACATCACTATAATTGAGTAGTATTTTCTCACATCACACTAATATTATTGTCTCACATCACTAAATTATAGGTAGTATTGTATCACATCCCTATAATGCTGTAGTATTGTCTCACATCACATAAATATAGGTAGTATTGTCTCACATCACTATAATGCGGGTAGTAGTTTCTCACCTCACTATTATGTAGGTAGTTTGTCTTACGTTACTATAATATAGGTAGCATTGTATCACATCACTATATGTTTCACCATCGCACATTATTAACTCATAACGCACTTTTTTCTTTATACATTTATTTCTTACATTGTTACAACTGTCATTTCAAACTTTAATGAATTCTATTTTACACATATGCAGTTTCTAAAATATAGTTCAAAATACGATTCAAAGTACGTTCCCATTTTTAGTTTCAGTTCCTACTTAAACACCAACCATTATCATAATCAATCATGCAACCCAACTTGCATATCTACAACACCCAACCATCTAAAAACCATCTTAACAGCTGGTCTACCTAATGAGAACTGACTGAAATTCTACATGACCGTCCACCTGGCCTTCCCAAAGTAAACTCTCAATTCCTACATGATCGTATACCTTACTTTCCCAAAGTAAACTGACCACTCCTTAAAAACTTGTATCTTGAGAATTACTTGCGCTAATCGTCATTATTCAAGTTATCAGTATACTTCCTGCATAGATGTCGCTAAATGCCCATATATATGTTAACAATTCTATGTTTAGCATGCTGTATGCGAATCTTTGACAGTGTCATCTATCAAAAGTTCAAAACTAATAAGTATCTTCAATCTCAATCTAAATGCTTGCATTTATAGCGTGCCTTATATATTAGTGTTATTTTGGGTTTAAGTTTTACATTATCAAACAAAATAGAATATTATAATCAATAATTGAAGTGACTGAAAATAACACATATAATGCGGGTAGTATTGTCTCACATCACTCTAATATAGGTAGTATTGTCTTAAATCACTATAATATAGGAAATATTGTCGTTTCACATCACTATAAGCCGGGCAATATCGTCTTGCATCACTATAAACCGGGTAATATCGTCTAGCATAAATATAAACCGGGTAATAGCGTCTAACATCAGTATGTATCGGGTAATATCATCTTACATCAGTATAAACCGGTTAATATTGTCTAGCATTAGTATTAACCGGGTAATATCGTCTAGCTTCAGTTTAAACCGGGTAATATTTTCTAGCATCTCTAAAAACCGAGAAATATCACCTGGCATCACTTTCAACGTGGTTATATCGTCTAGCATCAGTATAAACCGAGTACTATCGTTTAACATCTCTATAAACCGAGAATTATCGTTTAGGATCAGTATAAACTAGGTGATATCGTCTAGCGTCACTATAAACCACGTAATATCGTCTAGCATCATTTTAATCTAGGTAATATCGTCTAGCAGTACTGTAAACCGGGTAATATCGTCTAGCATCAATATAAACCGTGTTATATCGTCTAACATCAGTATAAACCTGGTAATAACGTCTTACATCACTATAAACCGGGTAATATCGTCTAGCATCAATATAAACCGGGTAATATCGTCTAGCATCAGTATAAACTGGGTAATATCGTCAAGCATCAGTATGAGCCAGGTAATACCGTCTAGCATCAGTATAAACCGGGTAATATCGTCTAGCATCAGTACAAACTGGGTAATATTGTCTAGCATCAGTATAAACCGTCTAGCATCAGTATAAACTGGGTAATATCGTCTAGCATCAGTACAAACAGGGTAATACCGTCTAACATCAGTATAATCCTGGTAATATCATCTAGCATCAGTATAAACCGGGTAATATCGTCTAACATCACTATAACCGGGTATATCGTCTTGCATCAGTATATACCGGGTAATATCGTCTAGCCTCAGTATAAACCGGGTCATATTGTCTAGCATCAGTATAAACTGGGTAATATCGTCTAGCATCAGTATAAACCGGGGTAATATCGTTTTACATCAGTATAAACCTGGTAATAACGTCTTGGATCACTATACATCGGTTAATATTATCTAGCATCTCTATAAACAGAGAGATGACGTCTAGCATCACTTTTAACCGGGTAATATCGTCTAGCATCAGTATTAACTTGGTAATATTGTCAAATATCACTACGAATCGAGTAATATTGTCTAGCATTTCTTTAAACCGGGTATTATCGTCAAGCATCTCTATAAACCTAGATAAGTCGTCTAGCATCACTATATAGCAGGTAATATCGTCTAGCATCAGTATTAACCGGGTAATATTGTTTAGCATCACTATAAGCCGAGAAATATCGTCTAGCATCTCTATAAACCGGGAAATACGTGTAGTTTGGTCTCACGACATTTTAACACGGGTATTATTGTCTCACACAACTTTAATACGGGAAGTATCATCTCACATCACTAAAATACGGTTTGTGTAATCTCACACTACTAAAATACGGGTAATATCGTCTAGCATCAGTATAAACCGGGTAATTTTTTCTGGTAATTTTTTCTAACATCATTATAAGCCGGGAAATATCGTCTTGCATCTCTATAAACCGAGAAATATCGTCTAGCATCACCATAAAGCGGGTAATATCGTTTCACAACACTATAATACGGCTAATATCATCTCACACCTCTAAAATACGGGTTATATCGTCTGGCATCAGAATAATCCGGGTCATGTTGTCTAGCATCACTATCAGCCGGAAAATGTCGTCTAGCATCTCTATAAACCGAAAAATATCGTCTAGCATTACTCTTAAGCGGGAAATATTGTCTAGCATCATTATAAAGCGGGTACTTTCGTTTAGCATCAGAATAATCCGGGTAGTTATTTCTTGCATAACAATAAATCAGGTGATATTGTCTATTATCAATATTAACAGGATAATATCGTCTAGCATCACTATGAACTGGGTAATATCATTGAGCATCACTATAAACCTGTTAATATCGTCTACCATCTCTTTAAACCTGGTAATATTGTCTAGCATCACTATAAACTGAATACTATCGTTTAGCATCACTATAAACCGGGAAATACGTGTAGTTTTGTCTCACGACACTTTAACACGGGTATTATTGTCTCACACAACTATAATACGGGAAGTATCATCTCACATCACTTTAATACGTTTGGTATCATCTTACACCACTTAAATACGGGATGTATCGTCTCACTCCACAAAAATACGGGTAGTATCATCTCAAATCACTATAATACGGGTAGAATCGTCTCACATCACTATAATACGGGCATTATCGTCTCATACCGCTATAATACGGGTTGTATCGACTCACCCCTATATAATACGGGTTTTATCATCTCACACAACTATAATAAGGGTAGTATCGTCTCACACCACTATAACACTGGTAGTATCGTCTCACACCACAATAATACGGGTAGTATCGTCTCAGATCACTATATTTCGGGTAGTATCATCTCACATCACTATGACACGGGTAGTTTCGTCTCATTTCACTAAAATAAGGGTAGTATCGTCTCATATCACTGTAATACGGGTAGTATCGTCTTTGATCACTATATTACGGGTAGTATCATCTCACATCACTATAACATAGGTAGTATTGTCTCACATCACTAAAATACGGGTAGTATCGTCTCACATCACTATAACACGGGTAGTATCGTCTCACATAACTAAAATACTGGTAGAACCGTCTCACATCAATATAATACGGGTATTATCGCCTCACATCATTAAAATATGGGTATTATCGTCTCACACCACTATAAAACGGGTAGGGTTATCTCAAACCACTATAAGACGGGTAGTATCATCTCACACCACTATAATACGGGTAGAAGTATGTCACATCACTATAATACGGGTAGTTTAGTCTCGCATCACTATAATACGGGTAATTTAGTCTCAAATCACTATTATTCAGGTAGTATCGTTTCCATCACTTTAAAGCAGGTAGTATCATCTCACATCACAACAATACGGATAGTATCATCTCACACAATAATAATACGGGTAGTATTATCTCACATCACTTTAATATGTGTAGTATCATCTTACACCACTATAATACAGGTAGTATCATCTCACACCACTATGGTACGGGTAGCATTATCTCAGGTCACTATAATACGGGTAGTAACGTCTCATATCACTATAATACAAGTAGTTTTGTCTCACATCACTGTAATGCGGGAAGTATCTTCTCACATCACTATAATATACGTAGCATTGTTTTACATCACTATAAAATAGGTAGTATTGTCTCACATCGCTATGATATGGTAGTATCGTCTCACATCATTATAATGCGGGTAGTATTGTCTCACATAATTATAATATAGGTAGTATTGTCTCACATAACTTTAATGCCGTTATTATTCTCCCACATCACTATAATATAGGTAGTTTTGTCTCACATCATTCTAATATAGGTAGTCTTGTCACACATCACTATAATATAGATAGTATCGTCTCACATCTCTTAAAGCGGGTAGTATTGTCTCACATCATTATAATATAGGTAGTATTGTCTCACATCACTATAATGCGGGTAGTTTTGTCTCAAATCACTATAATATAGTTTATACTAATTTATTTTAGTTCGATTGCGATGAAGCTCGGACCGCTTTCGAGTCCGTTTCCTGGGTAGAACCAGTACTGAGTGTTGTTTTATGAGAGGCATCGGGTTGACCGGGGGATCGAACCCGCAACCTCTGGCGTGAGCGGCCAACACTCTATCCATTAGACTACCACCCCGCTTAATATATATAATATAGGTAGTTTTGTTTCACATCACTATAATATAGGTAGTTTAATCTCATATCACTATAATGCGTGAAGTATCCTCTCACATCACTATAATATAGGTAAGTTTGTCTCACATCACTATAATAAAGGTAGTATTGTCTCACATCACTATATACGTATAGAGTGTTTCCCCATTACTTTATTTACAGACATAAATTTGAGTGGTTTTTTTTGCATACAATATAATAGAAAATGTACAATAGGACCATGAGATAGTGTACTATTGGGGGTTTGGCGTTCGAGCCGGTATGAGAAAAAAATCTAGCGGTCATGTTTGCATAAAAATAAAATGAAAGTGCCTGTGCAGAGGGAGGGATAAGGCGCGGTAGTTGCTATAGGGTAGGGTCACATATAGGTACCAAAGTAGAAATGGGACATAGTAACACGAATTTAACAAACTAATGTTGGAGAAAGTACCAATTTGAAAGTTGATTTCGGATAGCGTATCACTCAATATTGATAGCAAGCGATCGGTTATGAGATATACAGGTACTCAGATAAAAATAAGCGAGATACGTGTTTACACAATGATAAAAACATCAATTAAATAAAAAGATAAAATATTAAGTGGAGACGTTTACGTGAAGTCTGGCAAGTACGTCGAGTAGGTATCAAAGTAGAAATTAGCACATTTATCACTCTTGATCGATATTTCAATAGAAAACACGTACTTTGTCATAAATCAAGCAAGGAGCATGGCTATTGAGTAGAAGCAGGTACCCAAATTAAACATTGAATGACGCATGTTTAATACACAGTGATACAAAAGAGACTGACACAAATTAAATGGGAGAAGGTTGGGTAGATTTGAACTGGTACCCAAACAGAATATGCTCATAGTTAAGATTTTTGATAACAGATCATTTTAAAACAAATGGGGTTCTCAGGGGTCGGGCAAGTGTAAAGTATGGGACAATGTCTCTCATAAAAGATAAACATGCCTTTAATGCAAAACAGACCCAAAGCTTGATCCCGGGCCAAATGTGATCTTCACTGCAATACGACCTTGACATTTAGTCTGGCATGCATTTGGGTGTGTTTTTGTATGTCTAATTTGTCTAAACTTCTTTTTATAAACACTTACTAAAACGTTGGTCCCTTTAACCAGTCGGAAGTCATTTCAAGGTCGTTACAATTATCACAGATTTGCGCATGGCGTTAGTTTGCACACGGTGCATTTTTGCACACGCAAATGCTTTAACTATACCGGGCGGAACAGTAAACCTCACACTGCGCGATCTGACATGATAAGAAACAGATCTATAAAATATTTCTAGCATTCGTCGTTGGACTTATTTTTTTAAAGGAAAAAATGTAAGTAATATTTTAACACTGTAGTAAATCTAAATTAAATACAATACATAATAATTTCGGTATATTCTACGATGTCCCATTGGGGCCATCTAGGAATATTTATTAAATTAAAACAACGATGGTGAAAAGTCGCAACTACGATGGTGAAAAGTCGAAACAACGATGGTGAAATGTCGAAATCAGTTTGACTTTTCACCATGTTAGTTTTGACTTTTCACCATCGTAGTTTCGTTGTTTCGACATTTTCACCATCGCGGTATCTCGTTTTCAACATCGTAATTTCGACTTTTCACCATCGTAGTTTCGACTTGTCACCATCGTTGTTTCGACTTTACTTAATTCAATAAATATGCTGCGATGACCCCAACGGGACACCGTAATATTCAGAGTTATAATGCGCGTACGAATCTACCATCTCTCATAAAGACCTGGGCTGCGTTCAGAACCATTAAAGAGCAAACACGTTTAATGCCTGGTTCCCCAGAAATATCACATACTGAGTACTTCTATGAGGCTGAGCAAGTGTCCAGGAAAATATGTCAACTAACGTTGTCAAACGTTTAATCGAACCTGAATCCAGCCCTGTATTGCATGAGAAGGGGCCCTTGCTACTTTATCATTCATGTACACTAATCAGTAGTTGACATAATAATGGAGTGGGTGTACACCAATCAAAAGTTGACATAATAAAGGGGTGGGTGTACACCAGTCAATAGTTGGCAAGATAAAGGGGTGGTTGATTAAAGAGGCCTTAGCTATATCCAGAAACTACAGATATCTAATTCCTTGCCTATACCGCAAAATCTGCAACATTTATATCAAACATCAATATAGTATGGATGTTCTGTTCAATAATGTAAATTGTAGTATTTCTCTGTAGTGTAAAATTCTTTAATATTGTTGACAAATACTAAATCGCTGCCTGCGATAAAGTCACTCTTTGGCTAGTATAGGGTTAGGCTAAAACATTGACGAATAAAACGGAAAATGCTGACCTGTGTAATAATGAATTTCTCATAAATTAAGATAAACTACAAGGACGGAATCAACAATTATCTACGAATGAGACCTTATTCTTTGTGATTTAATATTTTCCCCAACATTTGCTGAACCGAAAGTTATAGGTGATGCATCTTTAAACATACGTTATTTGGTGGGTAATCGTGAAATAAACTTTCATTAGGCGTACTTGGATTTTTACGTTTAAATTCGTTTCCGAGAAACTTCAATAGACCGCTACACAATTGTATCTTCAGTAAACACAAATAAGTAAAAACTACGTTATTGCCGTGGTTCGGCACGAAAATCGCCCCACCATTCTTAATTTTCTTAGCCTCACTACATAAACTTTTTTTTTCTATAGCAGTGACATACGGTTTCCTTTATAGTGTTTACAAAATGTTGCCGGTCCTGACATAAAACAAACAAAACATAGACAGATTAAGAGGTGGGGGTGTTATAGAACACCAATGTTAAAAATAAAATGTAGAATTTGAATTGAGCTCTACCTGACCACATGTAAGTTTACAGAAACAATTTTTTTTGTTCGACCTTGGGAGGCATATCCGTCATTCTTATGCCATCGACGGCTAATAGACAATCAGTTAACCTTACCACTCACGGTTTCCTGGGACACTGAAAGGTTAACCAGTACTCGAGCACACCCTATCTCCACAAGTAACTGATACTTTTCCACTTGAATCAGCGGTGAGAGACGAATAATAATGAGACGCAACGTCATATATCAATCATTTAAGAAATGTAAGATTCTCGTCTTTCCTAAATGTATTTACTCCCCGGCCTAATCATGATTATTTAGAATATCTTTTATATATTAGGAATCAATACGATAGAATCGTCTGCCAATAAATGTAAAATACTGCCAATTCAATAAACCATGTGAACACTTGTATTTGTGATGGATTAAAGCAAAGCTCCAGAGTCCAGGCCCATAACAACTTTCTGTAATATATCAGTGTTTGTATTTGTATTACAGGTATTGCCAAAAATACATATTTTTGTACCTAAAGTCGATGAATATTTTCTTATGCTGTTATTGGTTTTGTTTTTCATGTGACTATGTTATTTAGCACACTGATGTAAGTAATGTATACATATCTTTGAGGGTCTCATGGAAGATTGACTTGTTCAAATGTGTTATCTCGTTGAAAAAAGACTTTTGGATGTTTTCTGCTGGGAATACATTTTCTGACTTTTGATATAATTTCTGGCTCTTTGGAATCGTGAAACTTATTCAGTTTTTATTTTCGAAAATAGAATATTGCCTTAGTGGGAATGAGCGGTATAGAAAATCGTCTAAGTGGTCGTAAGCGATATAGAAAATCGCCTTAGTGGGCGTGAGCGTTAAAAAAATCGCTTAGGTTGGCGTGAGCGGTATAGAAAGTCGTCTAAGTGGTCATGAGCGGTGTAGAAATCGCCTAAGTGTGCGTGAGCGGGATAGCGTATTGCTTTAGTAGGCGTGAGCGATATAGAAAATCGCCTAAGTGGACGTGAGCGGTACAGAAAATCGCCTAAGTGGACGTGAGCGGTATAGAAAATCGCCTAAGTGGGAGTGAGCGGTTTAGAAAATCGCCTAAGTGGGCGTAAGCGGGAAAGCGTATCGCTTTAGTAGGCATGAGCGGTATAGAAAATCGCCTAAGTGGACGTGAGCGGTATAGAAAATCGCATAAGTGGGAGTGAGCGGTTAAGAAAATCAACTTAGTGGACGTGAGCGGTATAGAAAATCACCTAAGTGGACATGAGTGGTATAGAAAACGCCTTGGTGGGAGTGAGCGGGATAGAAAATTGCATAAATGGGAGTGAGCGGTCTTAAAAATCGCTTAAGTGGGCATGAGCGGTATAGCATATCGTCTAAGTTGGCGTAGGCGGTATAGAAAATGTGTAAGTGTGCGTGAGAGGGATAGCAAATCGCCTAATGGGCGTGAGCAGTATAGAAAATCGCCTAAGTGGGCGTGAGCGGTATATAAAATCGTCTAAGTGTGCGTGAGCAGAAAAGCAAATCGCCTAGTGGGCGCCAACGGGATAGAAAATCGCCTAAGTGGACATGAGTGGTATAGAAAACGCCTAGGTGTGAAGTGAGCGGGATAGAAAATTGCATAAGTGGGAGTGAGCGGTTTTGAAAATCGCTTAAGTGGGCATGAGCGGTATAGCATATCGTCTAAGTTGGCGTAGGCGGTATAGAAAATGTGTAAGTGTGCGTGAGCGGGATAGCAAATCGCCTAATGGGCGTAAGCAGTATAGAAAATCGCCTAAGTGGCTGTGAGCGGTATATAAAATCGTCTAAGTGTGCGTGAGCGAAAAGCAAATCGCCTAGTGGGCGCCAACGGGATAGAAAATCGCATAAGTTGACGTGAGAGATATAGAAAATCGCCTAGGTGGGAGTGAGCAGGATAGAAAATCGCCTAGGTGGACGTAAGTGGTATGGCAAATCGCCTAGTGGGCGCGGAAGGTATAGACAAATCGCCTAAGTTGATGTAAGTGGGATACAAAATCGCCTAAGTGGACGTGAGAGGAATGGCAAATAGCCTAGTGGGCATGTGAGGTATAGAAAATTGCCTAAGTTGATGTAAGTGGTATTGGAAATCGCTTAAGCGTGCGTGAGCGGGATAGAGAAACGCTTAAGTGGGCGTGAGCAGTATAGAAAATCGCCTAAGTGGACAAGAGCGGTATAGAAAATTGCCTAAGTGCACAAGAGCGAAAATCACATAAGTTGGAGTGAGCGGTATAGAAAATCGTCTAAATGGGAGTGAGCGGTTTAGAAAATCGCCTGAGTGGGAGTGAGCGATTTAGAAAATCGGCTCAGTGGGAGTGAGTGGTATAGAAAATCGCCTAAGTGGGAGTGAGCGGTTTAGAAAATCGCCTGAGTGGGAGAGAGCGATTTAGAATATCGCCTAAGTGGGAGTGAGTGGTATAGAAAATCGCCTTAAGTGGGAGTGAGCGATTTAGAAAATCGCCTAAGTGGGCGTGAGCGGTAAAGAAAATCGCCTAAGTGGGAGTGAGCGATTTAGAAAATCGCCTAAGTGGGCGTGAGTGGTATAGCATATCGTCTAAGTTGGCGTGGGCGGTATAGAAAATCACCTATGTGGGTGTGGGCGGTATCTTTTCATGCATTCTGTACTTCCACAAATTCCTATTAAACGATATTATAACTTCCACAATTAAAATCTCCTGATTATTAAAAAATCGTGTTTAAAAAGCATAACATCTGATATTGTTTATTTAAAGGTAAATCATGCAGACTGACAGATTTCAAGACAGTCGCTATGGCAACTGGCTCAAGGTTAGTTTGGCTCTCGTTTATATGAAAGAAGGCCTGGAAGACTTTGCAGAGAAACAGAGTAGAAGTCTACACGCAAACATCCGGGCTACTCGTCTACAACAAGGGTGTCCATCAATCGTTACAGGCACAGCATGTACACAGTGTTCTTCACGGAGTATACGTAAAAAAGCCGGAGTATGGTCATTCCAGCCAAGGTGTCCAGTGAATGTTTGTGATGATTGGATGAAGGAAATATTGACAAATCACGTACATCTCCCTTGTCCTAATATATCCTGGGATAACACGGACCCGAAACTATGGCCCACAGATTCCTGGGAAGTTGCCAAGATATTCCAGCCGCACGGATGTCAAGGTCATTCATCGCCATCTGATTGTGATGCTGCAGCGGTTCTCACGCTAATGAAAGATTGTCGTCATTTCCACCAATTTATTACAAATATTGGAATTCTACAAAAAGTAAGTTTTTTCTTCATTTTTGCGCGGTTGTAGGGTGGGGTGGGGGTGCTGATAGTTTACGGAGGACATTTACTTGTTGTTTTGTGGTCGTCTGCCAGTGGTTAAATCTGTCTTGAAAAAATTTGTTTTGCAGAAACTACTACATGTTATTTAAAATACAAAATGCATAAATGAGTCTATAGGGGATAAGTATATATAAATAAGTTATATTTTTAAGTTAATATTTGTTCATTTTGGCATCAATTATTCCTTTAAGTGGGTATTTCAAGTTAATGCAAATAACGGGGTTCCAGTATCGTAAGGGGATTCGAATTTGTCAAAGGAATCATTAAAGGACCAAATACCTAGACAATGTTTAAGACTGAATAAAATATTTTATTTAATCGAGGAAGCAAAACAAAAAAAATACATTCTCCCATCCATTTCTGCATTATTCTATTTAGTCTGAAGCATAATCTAGTCGTGGAACTTGATATTTGGTCTCTTAAAATAGTTTTAACGTCCAAAAACGGGCAAGTAAGGATCCTAAAAGAGTTTACAATGTAAATTTAAAAAAATCTCTTCATAAGATCCGGCAAACCATGTTTGGCTGAGTGGATCCTTTTATACTGTTCGGGGAAAATTGCTCTTCTGATCTCATTAATTCTATAGTCAAACTTCAAAAGAGGTCTGCTAGAATTATCCTGGACAAAAATTATGAGACACCGTCCAGTGAACTATTTTTTTGAATTAAAATAGATGAAATTTCCTGATAGAGTTAAATATCAAAAAGCAATACTAATGTACAAAATAATAAAAGGAATTTCACCACCTTATATTCGAAATTCATTTAAGTACACAATGAAATTCATTCCCGAAACTTAAGATCCACCTTAGAAAAATTGTTGTATATTCCAAAGCCAAACTGTAAATTATTTAGAAAATCTTTGTCATATTCAGGAGCTGTAATTCCATCCCTGATGTTATTAAACAATCTTTTACAGTTTAAACGTTAATATCTTCAATTGAGTAGATCATAGCATACCAGACATATACATACATAATAATAATCTGTATAGTCTTTGAAAATCAGCATAATTGATGGTCATGTGTTAATTAATGTTTAACACTGTTATTGTTCAAATTTGTTGTTGGGAACCTCAGAGAAGATTGTACTCAGTCCAACTGAGTTTTATAGTAAATAAAGTAATTATTATTATTATTATTATTATTATTATAAATACTATTATTATTATTATTATTATTGTTATATTATTATTATGATGATTATTATTATTATAATTATTACTATTATTACTATTTTCATTATTATTATTATTATTATTATTATTATTATTATTATTATTATAATCATTATTTTTATTATTATTATTATTATTATTATTATTATTATTATTATTATATTATTATTATTATCATTATTATTATTATTATTATTATTATATCATTATTATTATTATTATTATTATATTATTATTATTATTATTATTATTATTATATTATTATGATTATTATTATTATTATTATTATCATTATTATTATTAGTAGTATTATTATTATTATTATTATTATATTATTATTACCATTATTACTATTATTATTATTATTATTATTAATTATAATTATTTATAACTATAATTATTATTATTAATATTATTATTATTATTATTATTATTATTATTATTATTATTATTAATTATTATTATCATATTATTATTATTATAATTATTATAATTCATCATTATTAATATTATTAGTAGTATTATTATTATTATTATAATTATTAAAAGTAAGTTTTTTTTTATTATTTTCATATCATTGTTTTCTTTTACATAGATTAAAGACATACGGAACAAAACAATGCATACAAACGACATGCTAGTAGACGATACTACCATGGTGACAGATGTTAACACGATCATACAACTTCTGCAGGATCCTCAGCATTTGGTCCACCTTAATCCTAGTAAAGAAGCTGTCAAGAAAATTGAGGAGGTAACCCCTTAATAATTCTATGCCGTTTACCTAGAGATATGTCAATATGTCAGTACATAGTTACTACTGCAGGATTCTCAGCATTTGGTCCACCTTTGTCCTTGTAAAGAAGCCGTCAATAAAATTGAGGAGGTAACCCCTAAATAATTCTATGTGGTTTACCTAGAGATATGTCAATATGTCAGTACATAGTTACTACTACAGGATCCTCAGCATTTGGTCCATCTAAATCCTAGTAAAGAAGCCGTCAATAAAATTGAGGAGGTAACCCCTAAATAATTCTATGTGGTTTACCTAGAGATATGTCAATATGTCAGTACACAGTTACTACTACAGGATCCTCGGCACTGGTCCACCTTTGTCCTAGTAAAGAAGCCGTCAAGAAAATAAAGAAGGTAAACCCTTTATAATTCTATGTGATTTAACCAGAGATATGTCAATATGTCAGTACACAGTTACTACAGGATCCCCGGCACTGGTCCGCCGTAATCATAGTAAAGAAGCCGTCAAGAAAATTAAGAAGGTAAACATTTATAATTATATGTGATTTAACCAGATATATGCCAATATGTCAGTACAGTTACTACTACAGGACCCTCGGCATTTGGTCCACCTTTGTCCCTGTAAAGAAGCTGTTAATAAAATTGAGGAGGTAAACACTTTATAATTATAAGTGCTATGTGTTAGTACACATTCATTATAGGATTAACTTCAGTTTCAAAGCGGGACGGTAGAGCAGTGGATAGAGTGTTGGCCGCTCACGATAGATGTCGGGTTCTTCCCCATCTCGACCCGGTTACCTCTCAAAAACAAAACTCACTACTAGTTTTACTAAGGAAACGAACTCGAGGGTGGTTCATATTAGCTCTGAGTTTAGTTTGTAACCGAGCTAAAGTAAAATACATGTAGTATAAACACACTGAACTAATGCATGTGTAACTTTTGCCGATTCACGCAACATTGACGAATAAAGGGTTTATGTTAAAAGTGTGCTTGATTTGGCAATGTACACGCTTCACCCAACCAATAGTCAAATCTTACCCCATAACAGCCCAAATAGTCAAATCTTACCCTATAACTCCACAAATAGTAAAATCTTACCCCATAACTCCACAAATAGTCAAATCTTACCTCATAACAGCACAAATAGTCAAATCTTACCCCATAACTCCACAAATAGTCAAATCTTACCTCAAAACTCCACAAATAGTCAAATCTTACCCCATAACAGTTAAAATAGTCAAATCTTACCCCATAACAGCACAAATAGTCAAATCTTACCCCATAACTCTACAAATAGTCAAATCTTACCCCATAACTCTAAAAATAGTCAAATCTTACCCCATAAGAGCACAAATAGTCAAATCTTACCACGTAACAGTACAAATAGTCAAATCTTACCCAATAACTCCACAAATAGTCAAATTTTACCTCATAACTCCACAAATAACTCCACAAATAGTCAAATTTTACCCCATAAGAGCACAAATAGTCAAATCTTACCCAATAACTCCACAAATAGTCAAATTTTACCTCATAACTCCACAAATAACTCCACAAATAGTCAAATCTTACCCCATAAGAGCACAAATAGTCAAATCTTACCCAATAAAATCCACAAATAGTCAAAACCTCATAACTCCACAAATAACTCCACAAATAGTCAAATCTTACCCCATAAGAGCACAAATAGTCCAATCTTACCCCATAACTCCACAAATAGTCAAATTTTACCTCATAACTCCACAAATAACTCCACAAATAGTCAAATCTTAACCCATAAGAGCACAAATAGTCAAATCTTACCCCATAACTATACAAATATTCAAATCTTACCCAATAACTCTACAAATAGTCAAATCTTACCCAATAACACTACAAATAGTCAAATCTTACCCCATAAGAGCACAAATAGTCAAATCTTACACCGTAACAGTACAAATAGTCAAATCTTACCCAATAACTCCACAAATAGTCAAATATTACCTCATAACTCCACAAATAGTCAAATCTTACCCAATAACTCTACAAATAGTCAAATCTTACCCAATAACTCTACAAATAGTCAAATCTTACCCCATAAGAGCACAAATAGTTAAATCTTACCCCATAAGAGCACAAATAGTCAAATCTTACCCCATAACTCCACAAATAGTCAAATTTTACCTAATAACTCCACAAATAACTCCACAAATAGTCAAATCTTACCCCATAAGAGCACAAATAGTCAAATCTTACGCCGTAACAGTACAAATAGTCAAATCTTACCCAATAACTCCACAAATAGTCAAATCTTACCCAATAACTCCACAAATAGTCAAATCTTACCCCATAACAGTACAAAAAGTCAAATCTTACCCCATAACTCCACAAATAGTCAAATCTTACCCCACAACAGTACAAATAGTCAAATCTTACCCCATAACTCCACAAAAAGTCAAAACTTACCTCATAACTCCACAAATAGTCAAATTTTACCCCATAAGAGCACAAATAGTCAAATCTTACCCAATAACTCCACAAATAGTCAAATTTTACCTCATAACTCCACAAATAACTCCACAAATAGTCAAATCTTACCCCATAAGAGCACAAATAGTCAAATCTTACCCAATAACTCCACAAATAGTCAAAACGTCATAACTCCACAAAAAAACTCCACAAATAGTCAAATCTTACTCCATAAGAGCACAAATAGTCAAATCTTACCCCATAACTCCACAAATAGTCAAATTTTACCTCATAACTCCACAAATAACTCCACAAATAGTCAAATCTTAACCCATAAGAGCACAAATAGTCAAATCTTACCCCATAACTCTACAAATAGTCAAATCTTACCCAATAACTCTACAAATAGTCAAATCTTACCCAATAACAGTACAAATAGTCAAATCTTACCCCATAAGAGCTCAAATAGTCAAATCTCACCCCGTAACAGTACAAATAGTCAAATCTTACCCAATAACTCCACAAATAGTCAAATATTACCTCATAACTCCACAAATAGTCAAATCTTACCCAATAACTCTACAAATAGTCAAATCTTACCCAATAACTCTACAAATAGTCAAATCTTACCCCATAAGAGCACAAATAGTTAAATCTTACCCCATAAGAGCACAAATAGTCAAATCTTACCCCATAACTCCACAAATAGTCAAATTTTACCTCATAACTCCACAAATAACTCCACAAATAGTCAAATCTTACCCCATAAGAGCACAAATAGTCAAATCTTACGCCGTAACAGTACAAATAGTCAAATCTTACCCAATAACTCCACAAATAGTCAAATTTTACCTCATAACTCCGACAAATAACTCCACAAATAGTCAAATCTTACCCCATAAGAGCACAAATAGTCAAATCCTACCCCGTAACAGTACAAATAGTCAAATCTTACCCAATAACTCCACAAATAGTCAAATCTTACCCCCATAACAGCACAAATAGTCAAATCTTACCCCATAACTCTACAAATAGTCAAATCTTACTCCATAACTCCACAAATAGTCAAATCTTACCCCATAACTCCACAAATAGTCAAATTTTACCTCATAGCTCCATAAATAACTCCACAAATAGTCAAATCTTACCCCATAACAGTACAAATAGTCAAATCTTACCCCATAACTCTACAAATAGTCAAATCTTACCCCATAAGAGCACAAATAGTCAAATCTGACCCCGTAACAGTACAAATAGTCAAATCTTACTCCATAACTCCACAAATAGTCAAATCTTACCCAATAACTCCACAAATAGTCAAATTTTACCTCATAACTCCATAAATAACTCCACAAATAGTCAAATCTTACCCCATAAGATCACAAATAGTCAAATCTTACCCCATAACTCCACAAATAGTCAAATTTTACCTCATAACTCCACAAATAACTCCACAAATAGTCAAATCTTACCCCATAAGAGCACAAATAGTCAAATCTTACCCCATAACATTACAAATAGTCAAATCTTACCCCATAAGAGCACAAATAGTCAAATCTTACCCCGTAACAGTACAAATAGTCAAATCTTACTCCATAACTCCACAAATAGTCAAATCTTACCCCATAACTCCACAAATAGTAAAACCTTACCCCATAACAGTACAAAAAGTCCAATCTTACCCCATAAGAGCACAAATAGTCAAAACTTACCCCATAAGATCAGAAATAGTCAAATCTTACCCCGTAACAGTACAAAAAGTCAAATCTTACCCAATAACTCCACAAATAGTCAAATATTACCCAATAACTCCACAAATAGTCAAATCTTACCCCATAACAGTACAAAAAGTCAAATCTTACCCCATAACTCCAAAAATAGTCAAATCTTACCCCATAACAGTACAAATAGTCAAATCTTACCCAATAACTCCACAAATAGTCAAATCTTACCTCATAACTCAACAAATAGTCAAATCTTACCCCATAACAGTAAAAATAGTCATATCTCACCTCATAACTCAACAAATAGTCAAATCTTACCCCATAACAGCACAAATAGTCAAATCTTACCCCATAACTCCACAAATAGTCAAATCTTACCCCATAACAGTACAAAAAGTCAAATCTTACCTGCCTCTCATTAAACAGCACTCAGTACTGGTTCTTCCCAGGAAGAGGACTCGAGAGAAGCTCATTAACTATATAAGCTCTGAGCTTTCATCGCAATCGAGCTAAAATAAATAATAAACACCCATACTCGCAAACTTGTAAATGATAACTTTACCACTTCGATCAGCTGTGAGAGATGAATGACAAACATTGTTATGCATGTTTTATGTGGCGCTAGACCTGTTACACAAACGATGTTATGCATGTTTTGTGTGGCGCTAGACCTGTTACGCAAACGATGTCATGCATGTTTTGTGTGGCACTAGACCTGTTACACAAACGAATTTATGCATGATTTGTGTGGCGCTACACCTGTTTCACAAACGATGTAATGCATGTTTTGTGTGGCACTAGACCTTTTTCACAAACGATGGCGCTAGACCTGTTACACAAACGATGTTACACATGTTTTGTGCGGCGCTAGACCTGTTACACAAACGTTGTAATGCATGTTTTGTGTGGCGCTAGACCTGTTACACAAACGATGTTATGCATGTTTTGTGTGGCGCTACACCTGTTATACAAACGGTGGCGCTAGACATGTTACACAAACGATGCTATGCATATTTGTGCGGCGCTAGACCTGTTACACAAACGTTGTAATGCATGTTTTGTCTGACGCTAGACTTGTTACACAAACGGTGGCGCTAGACCTGTTACACAAACGATGTTATGCGTGATTTGTGTGGCGCTAGACCTGTTACACAAACGATGTTATGCATGTTTTGTGTGGCGCTAGACCTGTTACACAAACGGTGACGCTAGACCTGTTACACAAACGATGTTATGCATGTTTTGTGTGACGCTAGACCTGTTACACAAACGATTTTATGCATGTTGTGTGTGGCGCTAGACCTGTTACAAAAACGATGTTATGAATGTTTTGTGTGACGCTAGACCGATTACACAAACGATGTTACGCATGTTTTGTATGACGCTAGACCTGTTACACAAACAATGTTATGCATGTTTTGTGAGGCGCTAGACCTGTTACACAAACGTTGTAATGCATGTTTTGTCTGACGCTGGACCTGTTACTCAAGCGATGTTATGCATGTTTTGTGTGGCGCTAGACCTGTTACACAAACGTTGTAATTCTTGTTTTGTCTAACGCTAGACCTGTTACACAAACTATGTTATGAATGTTTTGTGTGGCAGTAGACCTGTTACACCTGTTGCATGTTTTGTGTGGCGCTAGACCTGTTACACAAACGTTGTAATGCATGTTTTGTGTGACGCAAGACCTGTTACGCAAACATTGTCATGCATGTTTTTTGTGGCGCTAGAACCTGTTACGCAAACGTTGTCATGCATGTTTTGTGTGGCGCTAGACCTGTTACGCAAACGTTGTCATGCATGTTTTGTATGGTCCTAGACCTGTTACACAAACGTTGGCATGTTTTGTGTGGCGCTAGACCTGTTATGCAAACGTTGTCATGCATGTTTTGTGTGGCGCTATACCTGTAACGCAAACGATGTCATGTATGATTTTTGTGGCGCTTGACCTGTTACGCAAGCGTTGTTATGCATGTTTTGTGTGGCGCTAGACCTGTTACACAAACGTTGTCATGCATGTTTTGTGCGGCGCCAGACCTGTTACACAAACGTTGTAATGCATGTTTTGTGTGGCGCTAGACCTGTTATGCAAACGTTGTCATGCATGTTTTGTGTGGCGCTAGACCTGTTACGCAAATTTTGTTATGTATGTTTTTTTGTGGCGCTAGACCTGTTACACAAACATTGTCATGCATGTTTTGTGTGGCGCTAGACCTGTTACACAAACGTTGTAATGCATGTTTTGTGTGGCGCTAGACCTGTTATGCAAACGTTGTCATGCATGTTTTGTGTGGCGCTAGACCTGTTACGCAAATTTTGTTATGTATGTTTTTTTGTGGCGCTAGACCTGTTACACAAACATTGTCATGCATGTTTTGTGTGGCGCTAGACCTGTTACACAAACGTTGCAATGCATGTTTTGTGTTGCGCTAGACCTGTATCGCAAACGATGTCATGTATGTTTTGTTTGGCGCTAGACCTGTTACACAAACGTTGTCATGCATGTTATGTGTGGCGCTATACCTGTAACGCAAACGTTGTTATGCATGTTTTGTGTTGCGCTAGACCTGTTACGCAAGCGTTGTTATGCATGTTTTGTGTGGCGCTAGACCTGTTACACAAACGTTCTCATGCATGTTTTGTGCGACGCCAGACCTTTTCACAAACGTTGTCATGCATGTTTTGTGTGACGCCAGACCTGTTACACAACCGTTGTTTAGCATTTTTGTGTGACGCTAGACCAGTTAAACAGCGTTGTTTTGCATGTTTTGTATGACACTAGAACTGTTACACAAACGTTATTATGCATGTTTTGTGTGACATTAGGCCTGTTATACAAACAAACGCTGTTATGCATGTTTTGTGTGACGCTAGACCTGTTACACAAATGTTGTTATGCATTTTGTGTGTGACGCTAGACCTGTTAAACAACGTTGTCATGCATGTTTTGTATGCCACTAGAACTGTTACACAAACGTTGTCATGCATGTTTTGTGTGGCACTAAAACTGTAACACAAACGTTGTCATGCATGTTTTGTGTGACGCCAAACCTGTTATACAAACGTAGTCATGCATGTTTTGTGTGGCGCTAGACCTGTTACACAAACGCTGTCAAGCATGTTTTGTGTGATGCTAGACAAACGTTGTCATTCATGATTTGTGTGACGTTAGACCTGTTACACAAACGTTGTCATGCATGTTTTGTGTGGCGCTAGACCTGTTACACAAACGTTGTAATGCATGTTTTGTCTGACGCTAGAACTGTTACACAAACGTTGTAATGGATGGTTTGTGTGACGCTAGAGCTGTTTCACAAACGCTGTCATGCATGTTTGGTGTGGCGCTAGACCTTGACACAAACGTTGTAATGCATGTTTTGTGAGACGCTAGACCTGTTACACAAACGTTGTAATGCATGTTTTGTGTGGCGCTAGACCTTTACATAAACGTTTTAATGCATGTTTTGTGTGACACTAGAACTGTTACACAAACGTTGTCATGCTTGTTTTGTGTTGCGCCAGACCTGTTACACAAACGTTGTCACGCATGTTTTGTGTGGAGCTAGACCTGTTACACAAACGTTGTAATGCATGTTTTGTTTGGCGCCAGACCTGTTACACAAACGCTGTTATGCATGTTTTGTGTGGCGTTAGAATTGTTACACAAACGTTGTCATGTATGTTTTGTGTGACGCCAGACACGATACACAAACGTCGTAATGCATGTTTTGTGTGGCACTAGACTTGTTCCACAAACGTTGTCATGTTTGTTTTGTGTGACGCTAGAACTGTTACACAAACGCTGTCATGCTTGTTTTGTGTGGCGCTAGACCTTTACACTAACGTTGTCATGCATGTTTTGTGTGGCGCTAGACCTTTACACAAACGTTGTCATGCATGTTTTGTGTGACGCTAGACCTGTTACACAAACGCTGTTATGCATGTTTTGTGTGGCGTTAGAATTGTTACACAAACGTTGTCATGTATGTTTTGTGTGACGCCAGACACGATACACAAACGTCGTAATGCATGTTTTGTGTGGCACTAGACTTGTTCCACAAACGTTGTCATGTTTGTTTTGTGTGACGCTAGAACTGTTACACAAACGCTGTCATGCATGTTTTGTGTGGCGCTAGACCTTTACACAAACGTTGTCATGCATGTTTTGTGTGACGCTAGAACTGTTATACAAACGTTGTAATGCATGTTTTGTGTGGCTCTAGACCTTTACACAAACGTTGTCATGCATGTTTTGTGTGGCGCTAGACCTTTACACAAACGTTGTCATGCATGTTTTGTGTGACGCTAGACCTGTTACACAAACGCTGTTATGCATGTTTTGTGTGGCGTTAGAATTGTTACACAAACGTTGTCATGTATGTTTTGTGTGACGCCAGACACGATACACAAACGTCGTAATGCATGTTTTGTGTGGCACTAGACTTGTTCCACAAACGTTGTCATGTTTGTTTTGTGTGACGCTAGAACTGTTACACAAACGCTGTCATGCATGTTTTGTGTGGCGCTAGACCTTTACACAAACGTTGTCATGCATGTTTTGTGTGACGCTAGACCTGTTAGACAAACGTTGTAATGCATGTTTTGTGTGACGCTAGAACTGTTACACAAACGTTGTCATGAGTGTTTTGTGTGGCGCCAGACCTGTTACAATATGTTGTCACGCATGTTTTGTGTGGCGCTAGACCTGTTACACAAACGTTGTTATGCATGTTTTGTGTGGCGCCAGACCTGTTACACAAACGTTGTAATGCATGTTTTGTGTGGCGCTAAACCTGTTACACAAACGCAGTCATGCATGTTTTGTATGGCGCTAGAACTGTTAAACAAACGTTGTAATGCATGTTTTGTGTGGCACTAGACATGTTACACAAACGTTATCATGTATGTTTTATGTGACGCCAGACAGATTACACAAACGCTGTCATGCATGTTTTGTGTGGCGCTAGACCTGTTACACAAACGTTATCATGTATGTTTTGTGTGACGCCAGACAGCTTACACAAACGCTGTCATGTATGTTTTGTGTGGTGCTAGACAAACGTTGTCATTCATGTTTTGTGTGACGCTAGACCTGTAACTATAATTTGATCATTTTATTAGATCATAATTTCAACGTATTTTATTGTACGCATTTTTAGTTCTAGTGGCCAAAGTCCGAACGGGCTGATGCGATGGCGCGTTATCCATCGTCTGTAGTCCCTAAGCAGCAATTGTTTGAAAACAATTTGCCAATTAAACTCAAACTTCACATGGATGTTTTTATTGCATATGAGATTTTTTTCGATCTGAAATTCAAGATGGCCGCCATTACTGAAAATAGTTTCTTACGAACCGCCAAACAGATTTTGAAAATATTTATGTAGTTATGATAGCCAGTGTTATTAGATTTGTACAAATGGTGTCCTGTGATTAAAAATGACTCCGCCCCGAGGGCTGAATTAAGGGACACATATGTCATTATATGTCATTACAATAAACATATATCTTTTTTTTGAAATAGAACTAATTTTACCTATATTTTCTCGGAAGCATTTTTTGATCAAGGAGATTCAGATTTGCAAAACTGACTAGGTTCCACTATCTTAAAATGTCAGATGGCGACACAAAAGGTTAAAATTGGGATTTACAAAAAAGGTTTTCTTAAGAACCGGTCAGTCAACTGTGTTCATATTTGACATAGAATATCCCTATTTGCAGGGGTTTGAAAGAAGATAAGAGTCTTATATTTATAGGGACCCTGTAAAGGGACTTTGAATTTCACGTAGGTCTTCTATGGGAAAACAGAAAATTCTATTTTTTTATCCAACTGTGATTTTTTTTTCAGTTTTGAAGCATCATCTGGTCATAGAAAATAAGATTTGGTTCAATAAGGGGAATTGAATTTCTATAAGGGGCCAGGGTAGGTCACAAAAGGGTTAAATAGAAAACAAAATCTTTTTCTCAACAGCCGATCAATCAAATTTGTTCGTATATGATATACTAGTAGATTATCCCTATGAGTAGGGTTTAAAGTTTGTACAAATCAAGGGGCTAGTATTTATAGGGGCCCTGTAAGGGGACTTTACGTTTAACATAGGAATACTATGGGAAAACGGAGAATTCTACTTTTTCATCCTGTTTTTTTTTTATTTATTCAGTTTGAGTTCTGAAACATCTTCTAGTCCTAACAAATATGAGTTTATACAATAATGAAGATTAACTTGACATAGTGGCCATGTGGGGTCACAAAATGGTTATAATTGAATATTTTCAAACAATTTTTCTCAACAACTGATCAATCAAATGAGTTCATTTTTATATTGATTATTCCTACGAGTAGAGTGTCGCAGTTTGTACAAGTGGGGCTAGTACATATAGGGGCCCTGTATGGGGACTTTGAGATTTACATAGGAATACTATGGGAAAACGGAAAATTCTATTTGTTTCCATTTGATCAAAATTATCGTTTAGTTTGAGATCTGAAGCATCTACTAGTCATAGTGAATAATATATAGTTCAATGATCAGGATTGAATTTCTATAAGGGGCCAGGTGGGGTCATAAAACTGTTAATAGTTCACAACCGTTTAGTCAAATGTGTTCATATTTGATAAAGATTATCCCTATGATTAAAAAGTCTAAATTTGTAAAAATCAAGGAGGACTGGGATGAATATAGGCCTTGCAAGGGGACTTTGACTTTTATATAGGAATACTATGGGGAAAATCTCATTTCTTTCATAATTAGTGTAAATATGTTGTTCAATTTGAGATCTAAACCATAAAATTGTGCAGAAAAGAGTAAATTAGATTTGGTTAAACAAAGAGAATTGAATTTTCATACGGGGCAAATAAGGTTAAAATTGGGAATTTTTCTAAGCAGTCTGTCGGTTAAATATGTTCATTATTGATATAAGTATTGCCTATGTGGATTGGAGCTTTTGCAGGTCCAGATCTGTGGTATATAGGGGCCTCGTGTAAGGAAAATTTGAGTTTTATATAAGAATACTATGGAAAAATTCCCATTTTCTTATACAGTTCTTCAATACTAATCAATCTATTGTTCGAGATCTGAAGCATTGTCTGGTCTTAGCAATAACAAATTGTTCAAGAATGATGGAATTTTCAAAAAGGATCAAAAGGGATTCCAACTGGGTTGAAATTGTGACATTTCAAGTCTTCCTCTTAATAACCTTTCTGTCAAACAAGCAAAATATGAAGGATCGATTTTCTATAGGTGACAAGAAAGGAACCACTTAGGGTAAACACTGAGATTTTGTTAAAGGTGTTCTTACAACCGGTCGGTCCAACTTGTTCTTACTTGATATACATTATTTCTATAAATGTGGTTTGAAGTTTCTACAAATCAAGATCCTGTGATATAGGGACACTTGAAGAAAGTTTAATGTTTTACATTGAAAAAATGGAATATTCTCATTTTCTCATATATTTGAATGATTTTAGCTCAAATTTCTAAAAAAAAAAAATACGGAGGTGGGTGGTGGGGGTGAGAATTAGTGTACTGGCCCCGGCTCGGCACCAGCGTCGATTACTGTACTCACCCTAGCTTGGCACCAGCGTCGGTTACCATAAATGGGATTCGTAGAGCCAAATGGGATAACTCTATTTTGATTTAAGGCATACGTATGACTCCTTTTTATACTTAGAGCATTCTGTTAATGTGTTTAAGCATTCTCATATCTCAGTTACCACTTTCCTTATATCAATAAAACATCACATGTGTCTTCATTTTCATTAACGTAACTAAAGAGGATAAGTGGAATAACTCTGTTTTTATTTTTGGAAAGGAAAAAATTATTGCCCTTCTATATAAGTTTTTTTAGCAAACTCATTTCTCAGTTACTAAAACATTTACATAGGGGAATCGCCACTTGTGTTTTCATTGCCATCAAAGGGATTCAAGGGGACAAGTGACACCGCCTCTCTTCTACGTTTATTACATTCAATACTCTGCCATTTTACAATTTTCCTATCCAAACCCGCAAAACCCCAAATCGAACCTTTTGGTATCAAAATAAATACTCGTCTGTGTGTGTGTACTTTCCTGTGTGAATCAAAGACCCCCCCCCCCCCCCCCCCCCCTACACACACACACACACACACACACACACACACACACATATTTTCATTCTTTTAAAATTTGTTTGTTTTGTATTGAAATACTCTGCACTTTCTTCAACTTTCCTGATACCAACTCTCTTTTCAAATTTTAGTTTGTATTAAAATAAATACTTCAAATGTAGTACATGTATATCAGAGAAAAAAACCACTTAAAATGTCTTAAAAATAAAACTATTTTTAAAATGAATACTGAGCATCTTATTGCCATAAATAAATAAAATCATAATGCTTGTGAATATCAAATCCACTATAATGTGACAAAATCGATACATTAGTTGGAGTGATAAAATCACTATTCTAACGATAGACAGCACTTTATACTGCTTGACGACCTTCGCATCGCCATTCGACCTCTTTCTCATTTGAAACAAATTCTAAAATATGCAAACCCAATATGACGGATTGAATTGAAAAAAATACAAAATAATTTGCAATTTATTTAGCTACCTTACTGTTACTCATTTATTCTCCCGTCAATGAGTGTGTTGTGGGTCGAGGAGGAACATCCCATCGCACACTTTACACTGTCAGCATATAAATATAGAAAAACAATGACTCGCACGCAACACTCTCATTCTTAAAAAGAAATTATTACATATATAAATATAATATTATATCAAATACATGTGTATTTGTATTTTGTTTTTGTATGTTTCTCTATGGTCCTTAATATTCTAAAAATAAGACCTTCAGTGAACTATATCAAACAATATATATTTTTATATGTATTTTGTCTTTGTTTCTACATTTCTGTATTTCTTTAATATTATAAAAATAAGGCAAAGGGAAATATAAATGAGTTTTAATGTAAAAATTCTCTTCTTTTATTTTATAGCTTGACATATTTGTCGATAAGAGAAGATAATGGATAAACGAAAATATATATATATAAATGTGTCTCTATGGGTTTTGAATATATTATTCTTTTTTATTGCTTTAAACTAAGTTATTTTATGGTATCATTTCTGACTAACTGGCCAAGTATCTGTACATCTTACAGAAAAATAACTAAATGCTCGCATTATTGGTTGCCATTTTTTTTCGAAACATTGTAAGTTGTTGTTTTTTATTGCAAGGTGTTTATATGTTTTAAAAGCCCAAGCTTCCTTATTTTTAATAGCATTTATGGATAAAGGGATATTTTATCTTTTTGAGGAGAATATATAATACTTAATTTTGAGTGAAAAGAACAGGTCTGCCTCACAAAAAAGCTTTCCAATATTAAAAATGAACTCTTGTTCATTGAATATATATAGTATTTTTTTCGATAGTAGGGTTTCTTTTATTTCTTGAATAAATATTTTAGTTTCGGGACAGGTCCACAGCATATGTGTAATTGTCTCTACCTGTTGACAAGAACTGCAAAGGGGACTTTTTAAATAAATAATGGCAATAGTCTATGGTTAATTCTCACTTGGAACCACTGTAATTGAGAAGCTATTTCAAACTTAAATGGTGAGTAATATATCTCTTTCCATGTGTTGTCTTCAATATTATAGAGTTCTTCCCATTTATTTATTTTTTTTTTTTTATTTTTTTTTTTTTTATTTCGAAATTACCATATTACAGAATAACAATATAATGTTCATATCGGTTTATACAAAAAATACATTGTAAAAGAAAACATTATATAACAGTATGCAGTATTACAACATATAGTAAAGTTGAGTTTGTATTGGTTGATCGAAGGTTCACTTCGCCTTAAGATTTAGAATTATACATACATACACATTTAGATAATTTTCTAAAAAAAGAACACCTGAATCAGTGATCATATCTGTTTTGTAGATCTATATATAGATTATATATTTATTTGAAACAACGATAATTATTTGATCCATATATGTAATCATCGCGAGCCTTCAAACGACCAGTACTTAATATATAGTGTATATTCTAGTAGTTCTTTATATTTTTCTCTCAATTACAACATAATATGTTATTAAGTATACTGTTAGATATTTTGGTAAGTAATATTGTATTTCTATATCAAACGATATGAAAATTATAATTTCAAATATTTGTACATGATTCTATTTAATAACAGAAAGAAAAGGTTTTAGTCTTTATTGCGATCGTGCTTTAAATTAAACATTAAAGTTATGGCACTGGTGGGGATGGAATTCATTGCTAAAATATGTGTACATATTAACATGTACATATGCATACATACATATTCTATATGAATACACATGTAAACACGCATATGTATCTTACAGATCCATTAAAAAAACATTATAAATAATTCTCACTTCGGACATTGACAGTAAAATGAAGATACAAATAAATACACGTAGACAAGTTTAAATCAGATATTCGGATTAAGCACTTTGTATAATTTCCACTGGGTCTCAAATTCCCTGGAACTAAAATTAATTTTGGCAATATGGTATTCTGTATTGTAGAATACTGTTATGTATTTTTTTAAGTTTACTATATTAGGGATTCTTTTATGTAATCTTTGATTAAATATGATTTTTTTTGCTGTGTACAGTATTTTGTTTAGAACAGTGTCAAGTTTATTATTTCCAAAAGTAATATCAGGGTCTTTCCAATTTGTTTTAATATATTGCGACTTGGTATTTATAAATTCTCTTAAAGCAATGAAAACTTGTTAAGTAAACGCACAATCTATAAAAATGTGTTTAATCGTCTCCGTAGCATTATTACAAAAAGTACAGAGGTCCGTTTTAGTAATGTTCATTTTTTTTAACAGAGAATTAGTTCCTAGAATCCTATGGTTATATTAAATTGGAACCATTGTAAGTTTGTATCTTTTGTAATTAAAACGGGGAGTGCATAGAATTTAGAAAATTTCATACATCATTGTTCTTCCCATTTAGTTTTAGAAGCAAGTATGTTTCGTTTAACTTAAAATGCATTATATATTGAGCGACATCCTTTTCTGTCTCTCATTATGATTGAGATGACATATGGTGACGAAGGATTTGGGCATTTACATCTAAACAACGGAAATATAAAACTTTTTTATAACGTCTTAAAGAAGCCAATATACCTTCAAATCCTAAAAAGTTTAAATTTAAATTATACTTATTTCTAAATTCAGTTAAAGAATAAAAATCACCCTGTTCATTTATTCAATCATTTACTAATATTATTCCTATTGAGACCCAGTTATGATAATTTACGCTAGAATTTCCGACATTAACATTAGGGTTTTGCCACAGTGGAATACAACAGAAATTATACAAATATTCAGGAGTAACTGTTGTAGAAAATAGTTTATATTTAATAAAAACGTCTTTCCAGAACTGATTATCAATTTTATGTAATTTTTTATTAATAAAATCGACACCATTGTTTGTAAACTAGGCCATAAATGGATATAATTCTTTAAAAATGATCAAGTAGCTCTTATTTGCCATTAACAGTCTTCTAACCCACGTAATTTTTAAAGAACTCATAAAAATATCTACATCAAGCATTTAAAGCCCACCGTTAGTTTATGACTGGCTGATAACAGTACGTTTTATTTTGTCGGGTTTGCCATTCCATAAAAATCTGAAAAATGTCAATGTCAATTTTAATTCTTTAATAATTTCTTCATTGGGGTCTGGGAGAGATAATATAAGATGATTAATTTTAGACATTGCTAAACTTTTAATTACTGTAATTTTGCCAATTGGTGTTAAAATTCTTTTAGACCAGTTTATAAGAAGTTTTTTGATATCATTTATTCTGTCTTGGTAGTTTGATGTGATCATAGTATTGAGGTCTACTGAAAAATTTATTCCTAATACCGTAAATTCATTAACCCAAGAAAGATTGTGGTGCTCGCAGAGCATTTGATTATTATATTTCATTGATCCAATCCATACTGCTTTTGTTTTATCAACATTCATATTAAGGCCGGATATGTCAGCATGAAATTTTAAAACATTTAGGGCGTTTTGTAGTGATTTTTCAGTCCCATCGAGGATAAGAGAAGTATCATCCGCATATTGAGAGATTAAAAATTCTTCTTCTCCTATTTGTATCCCTTTTATATCTGGATTACTTCGAAGCAGAACAGCAAGAATCTTCGCGCATAATATAAAAATACATGGCGATAAAGGGTCCCCCTGTCTACATCCCCTTTTCAAGAAGAACCATTCTGACAAGTGACCGTTTACAATTATACAGGATTCTATGTTAGAGTAAAACATTTTAACTCATTGTTTGAAGGACGGACCAAAATTAAAGAATTCAAGGACTTCAAATAGAAAGTTCCAGTTAACGGAATCAAAGGCTTTTAAAAATCGATCAAGAGTAGCATTCCTGGTATTTGTCTTTTTTTTTACATAAAACATGAGGTCATATAATAGTCGAATATTTTCTCCGATATATCTACCAGATAAAAATTCTGTTTGGTCTTCATTGATAATTAAAGGTAAAACATTTTTTCAATCTGTTTGCTATACTGGCTGATGCTAATTTATATGTTATGTTTAAAAGTGAAATCGGTCGCCAGTTCTTTAAGATTTTTTTTGTCTTTATTTCTTTTGGAATGCATGTAATGACTCCTTGTCGTTGTGAAATAGACAACTCGCCTTATTCAACTGCTTCATTTACAGAGCGTAAAACAAAGAATTTTAAAAAATTCGACAGTAAAGCCATCAAAACCTGGACTCTTATTGTTAGACATATTTTTAAGACTTGTTAACATTTCATCATTTGTAAAAGGTCCTTCAAGTAGAAGTTTAAAGTGGTCATCAAGCTTAGGTATATTTAGATGAGAGAGCAAATCAATCAAGTTTACCGGAGTGGAATCTCGATTAGAACATAATTTTTGATAAAAAGCTTTTGTTTCAGTTAATATATCTTTTGTGTAGTAAAAACGGTTCCATTGTTTGCAATTAAGCTGATCATTGCTTTTGATAAAAAGTTTTTATTTTCTAAATTACAAAAATATTTAGTCACTTTTTCCCCTTCAGTAATCCATTTAACTTTTGATCTTATCTTTTTCCCTTCCATTTTCTTTTGTCTTATAGTAATGTTATCTTGTAGTTGTTCTTTCTCTAATTTTTCTATTTCTTCATAAAGTCTTAGTTCCCTCGTATCTTCCCATTTTTTTTAAAAAAAGAGGAATAAGATATAGTTTTCCCTCGTATTTCAAAAAGAAGTACTTCTAAAAATAGTTGATCACTTATAATTAAATGCAAATCTTTATTTAGTATATCATTTATATTGTTATGTGTTGTATTGCTATGAATATTAGTGTTGTTGTATTGCAACTTAACTTTCTCTATTATTAATTTAATTTCATTTATATATATTATTTACTTTGAGAGAGAATTATTCATTTTCCAATACGATTTCCCTTTTATAAATTTTCCAAATTCCAATTTTAGAAGAATTAATGAAGGTCTCTTCTGTAGCCAGGTTTTATTTTTACTTCATCTAGATCTGTTATTAATGAATCTGAGATTTAAAAAAAATCTAATCTTGACTTTTTATATGTATTCTTTTTGATCCTTGTATATTCCCTATTCTCTATATATCGGGCCAAACTCTTGAATAGTGTGGGAAAGTTAACTTCCCAAGAATTTTAGTGTGCTTAATAAAATATTTTTCTAACTAAAGAGATAGCATCTCTGTATAGAATTGAGTCATATCATCACAAATGAAATCCTTGAAGCGAAAGCGAAAGTTCATGGATTAGATCTATATGTGAACTTTTAAACTGATGTAGGTCAATTATACGGCCTATAGACTGCATGCCGTTTTCTTTTAATTATACTCTCATTTAGAACCTTATTAAAAACACAAGGAAATAATTTTTAATAGAATATAGTGTGAACAGTTGTTTTTCCCGTTTTGATATCCTTGAAGCGAAATCGAAAATTCAAAGATTTCAATGGGAGAGTTTGAATTGCTGAAATTTATTAAATTTCAAGTACGTTATATTTTTTTTTTAAACTGTGTTAATATGTGTACAACCATTACAAAAGCAAGCACACCCGAAATTTTATAGGCAATAAACGGGTATACGGGTCCATATACATACATATATATATATACAATCATATATATACACATTTACATATATACATATATATATATACATGCACACATATATACATACACCTATATATTTATATGGAGATAATTATTTGTGAAAAACCAAGACATATATACATACATATGCACACATACATACATACATACATACATACATACATACACACACACACACACACACACACACACACACACACACACACACATACACACATACATACATTTATTTTTTGATGTTGGGATTTCAATATTTTTATTAAGCAGTTCATAAAAATCATAACAGCTTTTAGAACTTTTGAAAAATAGCCAACAATAATTTGGTCTGAAAGGATATTTCATTTTTTTAAAGTCTAAAATATTTGGTACTAGTGATTTAAATGAATTTAAGGCTGCAATCAGTCCATTGTATGTTAGAAAATTTGTTTTAATTCCATATCTGTCTTGAAGCTCTTGCATAGAGTATAATGACCCATTGTCTTTGTAAATGTCATTTACATATATTAACCATTTTTTAGCCGGAAATTGACTTTAGTCTAACCTAGACGCGTTAGGAACTCACGTTTCAATATGTCATGTTGGTATTTTTTTTATATATACCATTATACCAATACGGGCCAGTGAGTATATTTAGACATGATGTATCTATAGGAAAAATGTTTTAAGCCATCCCATTTCAACTTTGGTACATGCCCAACCATAAACCAATTATAAACCACTACAACCCATTATTTTCGTGTTTTTTTAAATTTTATTTTAATAAATGCTCTGCCCTTTTTCACCTTTAGTACCTGTCCTAACCCAAGGCCCTTTTCGCCTGTTTTTAAATGTAAGATTTAATGTTTTTTTTCCGAATAAATCGCTTTAGATAGAATTATGGTCTCACTTAAGCTCAGAATATTTGATTCAACAACTATGACTATATCCTGGTACTTGTCATGCATCAATGGAATTTCACATGCGGGCATGCTTCCATTAAAATGATCCAGGGTGACAAGTGGGATAACTCCTATTTGATTTCATGCATAATTATGCTCCGTTTATTACTTAAAAAAATTGGTTTAGTTTTATATCTCAGAAGCTGCTTGGCATACACCAATGAAACGTCGCAATTATATTCCCTTTCATTCGGAGTACAAGTGCGAAAACTCTGTTTTATGCAGAGTTATTGCCCCTATGATATTTAACAAATTGGTTTAACTGATTTGGAAAACTCATATTCAAGAAAATATTATAGAGTACGCAGCAATAAAGTAGTAACTCACAAGAAAAAGTGCCATAACCTTTACCTGTATTTTGTTAAATATAAGTTTGATATCATACTGAAAAAATGGGGTAAGTTTTCTATAGCATGTACCATCACTCATCGATATCTATTGTACAGAGACGCGTTGTCCTATGGTTGATCTTTTTAGTTTGAGATCTGAATTGTTGTGTTATCTTAATAACATGATTTAGTTAGAATACAGATGAACTGGTCAGTTCTCGAGAAGAAGATATTTAAATATTCACAATTTTAACATTTTGAGGGTACTTGCTATTTCCTTCTGGTAAAAAAACGCTTTAAATTATCATGTTTAAACTGTTACAAATAAACAATGTTGCAGACCTCTAGACGATTTAATGAATACCTAAAAATAGAAAAAAAATAATTTCCTGTTTTCCAAGATAGTTTTCATGTAAAAATTTAAGTTCCCTTACTGGGTCCCAATAGACTCTTTATTCAAGCATACATTACATCTCTAATAATAAGGACCATTCATGCCAAATGTGGAAAATTTGCATCATCAGTTCTTGATAAAAGATTTTTCTATCCCTTTTTGAGCCCTACTGGCCCATTATGGATATCAAATAGTATTTAAAAAATATTTCTGTGGGGTAAAACAGAATGCCCCTAATGGGCCCAAATCTACCTGTATTTGAACAAACTTGAAACCACTGCTCATAAGAATCATTTATACTAAATAAAAATATTTTCCCTGGTTAGTTCTTGAAAGACCTTTTTTAAATTCAAATTTCATTTTGCAGGGTTAAATTTGCCCCTAGGGTAATGGCCCAAACAAACCTGATTAAAATAATTAAGTGATACTACACGCAAAAGATCAAAGCTCGAACCCCTGTATTTTCGGAGAAGAATATATTTTTAGAAATCAAAGGAAAGAACAACTGGCCAAATATGATTTAACAATTCTTCACACCAATTTGGTGACGACCTACCAAGCGGTTTCAGAAAAGTATTTTTAAAGAAATTGCTGACTAACGAAAAACGATAATATCTTACTTGAATATCTGGCTCAGGTGAGCTAAAATACATATTAAACGGCCAACAGGACATGTATCATTCCAACGACACAACCATCAAAACAATATAAACACAATAAATATAAAAATAATTAAAATAAGTACAATTTATGCATAGAGCAGCAATCGTACATACTCGTCCAATTCCGTCATCCTTTGGTATTAGGATAATCTGCGAGGTGGTCGGTATGATAGAGCAGGGGTGACAACAGGGGTCATTGTCTTTGAAAATAGCAAAAATAACCACTGGGGAGCGATTACGGTTTAATTTATTATAGACAGTTTATCAAACAACAACATTTAAGTCAATAATTTTCTTTCTTATTTTAGCTACGCGACAACATCACTGATCTGTCACTGAACAGAGAGTTAGAACTGAAGGCACTGAATCAACGTACTGCAACAATACAGACAGATGTGAGACAGTTACAAGACAAGTACAAGGTATTGAATGACGAGATAGATCAAATAAAAACACAGAATGACAAGACGCAGACGATATGTGGTGAATACAAGCAGAAAATAGAGAGATTAGAAGAACTGAGAATTGACATGAAAAGGGTGTGTATATGTGCATGTAATACATTACACAATTTGAAATATTCTGATGTAAAACTGATGAAATAAAAACATCAATTAAAGATAAAATAGCTTCGTGTGAAAGATAGTATATAATTTAAACAAAAATAAATTCCCATATTTGACTATAACTTATATAAACTAAACATTTCTGAAATGAGAGAAAACATTTAAAGAAAATGCTTGAATACTCACCCAATGATTATTTCATGCTTATAAGAACTATATTATTATTGGAATATATATTTGCTCCCCGTTCAAACCAGAAACGGCTTTTACATTTGCTTGTTATAATGATATCAACCGAAATCTGGTGCAGCTAAATATTGTTCAATTAATATTAATATTGAATCTTTCCACCAAAAAAAATCAACATTCATGTTTCATCTGAAATATCTTGCAGGTTTCCACTGAAATAGACAAGTTTAAAGAGTTTACCAGACAATCGACCAACGACATGAAGCATGTAAACGATCGTTTACAGAAACACAAGTCTGACCTGCAACAGCTCCTACTTGAAGTCGATAAACAAGAGACCGTTTTACGCCAGCATGAACGTGAAATTCAGAAATTAGCAGAGGACATGAAGAGGCATGACCGTACACTGAATAAACATGGAGAACATATTGATATACTCTATAAAAGGTCAGATAAACAGGCAGCTAAACACAAAGATATGAAAGAAAAGAAGTTGAAATATCGAAAGGCTGTATCAGAAAAATTCCATGGCACGAAACTAGAGCAGAGTAAACTTACTCAACGAGTCGTTCAACAGGAAAAGGCTACTATGGTAACTCAATCTCGATATAACGTATTAGAAAAAGCATTCGCAGATGGGAAGACAGAAATATTCGAGACGAAAAAATCTGTCACGGATACTATAAAACGTGTTGATGTGTTAGAAGTTAAGCAACAGTTTGGTAAGTCACTTATCCACCTTTTTCATATTGGGTTTGTTAAATGGTATTCAATTTGGCTTTTAATATATATATCAAAATATGACAGTATGGCATAAAATGAAGACGATAAGTTACACACAAAATAAATCTTTAGTGCCATCAACCAAAAAAATTGAACTGCTTTATGAACCTTCGGAATAACCTAAATAACATTACATTGTATGTTTACTTTTAGATACCGATTTTGATCTGACCAAGGTTCAAAATGATTTGATGAGACTGTTCGAGAAAAACAACTTTTCACAATTACCTATATCACCGTTTGATGTCGATGACAATATAAACTTAGAAGACATCTATACGGAATTATTCATCATTGATATACAGAAACAAGCAAGCAAAAGTTCAGATAAGTCTGATGCCCAAGAAGATGAACAATATAGTCGGTATAAATCGGCTTTTTTCATGCATGAGTTCCGCTACAAAGAAGGTAAGAAGGTTGATTCTTTACAACACATCATGGAGGAAGGTGATAAACAATTCAAAAGAATAATTTTACAAGGCGATGCTGGCTGTGGTAAAACCACTTGGTGTTGTAAAATTGTGAGAGATTGGGTAATTGCTCACAAACAAAAACAAAATCATGAATTAACACTGACTCAAACGAAATTGTTAGAATTTGAACTCCTCTTTCCTATTTTAATGTCTGAACTCAGGGATAATTCTGATTTTGATGAAACATTAAAGTCGCAAGTATTTGGAAATGACACCAATGTTGACTTTAAATGTTTAAAGAAATTCTTATACACGAACCCTGCTAAGGTTTTGTTCTTACTTGATGGTTTCGACGAATGTAAAACTTCATCAGGGTTTATAAACGATTTGATTGCGTTTAGATGTTCGGGATTACATGATGTAGGTGTAATTATGACTTCAAGACCGTGGAAGGTTGATAGTCTTATAATGAAAATACATATTGAAAGAGTTGTAGAAGTAAGAGGATTTGATGACGAAAACATCTCCAATTATGTCGTTAAATACCTTCAAGCAGCTGGATATAATGATGAAGAAATAGGGGTTAAATACTCACAGTTTCTCTCCGATATAAAAGGAAAGGGTATTTACCATTTAGTAAAAATCCCCATGCTATTATTGTTAATATGTCATATTTGGACAAAACAAAAAATGGACTCTTCCACGTACACAGGTATATACAGACAAATGTTCGATTTATATCTGAATAGATTAGCTGAAAAATCACCATCACTCGAAGTGGAAATATTATTGAAAGAAAGAGAAACTATTGTATTAAAGTTAGGTGAGTTTGCTTGGTCTACAACTGTATCAGGTAATCCTGAGGAAAACAGTCTCCTGTTTGAACAGTCTGACATTACAAAGTATATTGCAGCCGATGTATTACTTAAATGTCAGAAAATTGGTTTGATCTCAAAGTCAAGATCATTTTCATTACGAAATAAAACAGTAACTTTGTCCTTCCCTCATAGGAGCATGCACGAATTCTTAGCTGCATATTATCTAGCAAAATGTGGGAATGGAGAAAAATTAGTAAAATCCCACATTGATTCAGAGTTTGTAGATAGTTTGTTTTCCATAGAGAATATTCTACTGTTTGTGTGTGGATTAGATGCAAGTCTTGGTATAAAAATGTTAAACGCTTTTTCAAACCGAATACAAATTCATGGCAAACAGATAAAAACAAACTTTCTCATTTTCTGTTGTCACGAATTTCTAATCCATAATAGCCAGGAGGTCTTGGAAGGCATTTCAGATTTAAGGTTTTGTCGTTTAGATATTCTAGAGGAAAAGCTCCTTCAAATGTGCAAATCATGTGTCCAACGCATATATTTAGATTGTGTAGAAAAAACATTAAAATGTCCAGAAGCATTGAGTCGTGAAGATTTTCATAGTTTGTCACATGTCCAGCTCCAATCTTGTCAAATACAAGGAAGACTGGATCTGTCTAATTCTGTGGTACATGTTATTCTCTGTGATATAACCATGGAGAATATATACTGGCAATTATTTTTCAAAGGTATGTCTGATCGTACAAATCTGAAAAGTTTACAAATGTATTATTGTGTTGACCCTGACAACAAGGCCAAAGTATTGTTAGATTCAAGGAACAACATTGACTTTCCGGATGATGATCACATAGACTACATATGTTTTGTTGAGTGTTCATTCGGGGCAACAAAGGTTTTACTTCCTGCAAATACGAACTTTAAAGTCTGTGTATTGAGATATTGCATTTTCAGTAAGAAGCATGGAATCAATATTATCAACTCCTTATCAAATCTGAGAAATTTGGAAAGTCTTACAATTAAATACTGTAATTTCTTTGAACTAAACCTACCCAAAATGGATCATTTGAGGAAGTTTGATTTAGAAGATAAAGATGTAGGACGTATTTTCTGGAACTGCCTAAATTCAATGGATAGGTGCTCGCGTCTTTCTGACATTAGTATTTCAACCTCAAAAGTATCGAACACATTTGCTTTTCGAAATCGTCTATGTGTACCTTCAATACCTAAGCGAAACGATCGTGAGTTGTTTAGAAATAGTCAGAATAATGGAACATTTTCTATAACAAACATTGACACAATCAATCACACAGGAAGTTTCCCACCATTGAAGTTTGTTTCAGAGCTTCATGTTGTAAATGTAGATACCAAAGCAGACTTGATTGGTTATTCCTGTAATATGAGATCCCTACAAAAGATCATTATAAAGCGATGCACAATTTCGAGTGATAGTCTACATCTGCCAGCGGAATCCATGGTAGAAAGATTGGAAATGAGGCAGGCCACATTGTCGGTTAAAGGCTGCGAGATTCTGTTTCAGTCACTTGCTAAACAAAACCATTTGTTGCATTGCATATTCAGATATGTTCGAGTTGAGGACAGAATGCTTAATATTATTCCGGCATACACCAGATATGAAACAAAGATAAAAGTTGAACTATTGCATTGTCAATTTGGTGAAGCCTTAATTCACTGTCCTTCAATAAAATCAGATTATACATTAGAACTGAATTCTGTACAAATGTCACCGAATGGCTGGACAAATATATTTTCCACAGCACAGTCATGTTTTCTGAAAGGAATTTGCATAAAAAATTGTGTTTTACATGATATCCATCCTCCATTTTTTCATTTACCCGACACGACTATGCTAGAATCTTTCGCAATAGAATCCACAACGCTATCACAGCTGAGTTGTAACAATATATTCGGGACATTGTCGAAACAGAAGTTACTGAACTGCTGTAGTTTCAATAATGTATGCGTTGGTTCTAAAGAACTACCTTTACCCAATAGGCATAGTTACACATCAGGTTTAGTTTTTACTAATTGCGATTTTGCACAAGCCGATGTGGTGTTGCCTCTGCAAAATAATTGCTACAGTGTGGAGTTTAGCTCTGTGAATATGTCGGGGTCTTCATGGGCACAAGTATTTGCGGTGTTAAAATCAACAAATCAAAAAATTTTTCTAGAAAAGTGTAACGTAGACCTTTCTGAAATTATGCTCGACTGTGAGCCACCTGTATCTAGAGTAAAGCTCTACAACGCGAGTCAATTAGCGTTGCAACTGTGCAGGTCGAAACAAGTTTGTCAATCAAAGTTTCCAATGCCATTTCGAGTTGATATTGATTTCGAAAATGTAAAAATGTTAGCACATAATTGGCAGGCAATTTTCGATTCTTTAATATATCTCAACAGGCCTATTAACATCAACTTAAAAGACATAAACGTTGAAAATTCGACGTTTAAGCCTGGTACACAATCCATGAGTCTTCGACTTCAATCGGTCAAAACATGCCCGAATTCAAACTTGATCACTTCATTTTGCAATGTAGAAAAGTTGCAGGAGTTACATCTGACTGACATGCATATCGGAAAATCAATTCCTTCGTTACAGAATCTACAGGAGTTACATGTACAAAATGTTACAGTATATGACTTTGCTCATTTTTTCAAAGATATTTCACTTCTACCCTCCCTTTGTAGTCTTCGTTTATCAAACTGTGATTTTAGTGTGAGCAGTGAAGAAATAATTGTTCCAAAAATGCAATCTCTCCAATCAGTATATTTAAATAAAATTACAATGCATCCCACAACGAATCAATGGTGTGCGTTTTTAAGGTCATTATCAATGTCACATGCAATCAATACATTAGGAATAGCAGGTGACATAAATATGTATCACCAATATATAAAGCATCAATGCATGATCAGCGGGTTAAGACTTAAAGACAACACAATTGAGCTGCCAGATTCTTGTAACATAACGAAACTTATAGTAGAACAAACAGAAATGCGACCATACAGTTGGCAAAGTTTGGTAACGTCTTTTGCAAATTTCTCAGCACTTAAATCTCTCGATATTAGGAGCTGTTATATAGGTGAAGGTGAAGTTATTGAGTTTCCCGAAATCCCAAACCTTACATCTCTGACTGTTGATAATGTGTCGATGAAGGAAGACAGTTGGTCACAGTTGGCACTGTCATTAAGAAATAACTTAACCCAACTTAGTATGTCAGGTTGTATATATGAAGGGGAAATTAAAAGCAAAACGGAACAAGGTTACAACGTCAAAGAGTTTGAAATAAGCATAGTAAATTGCATGCTGGGAAAATCGAGAATCAGTTTTCCGAGTTCAAGCCAAATAAAGAAGTTAGTTTTACGCAGCATCACTCTGACTAACGGTGGGTGGGGTTATCTTGTATCGTCTATAGGAAGTCTGGTATCACTCGATACATTAGAAATAAATAACTGCAATGTAGCAATCCCAACTATTGATTGTGAGCCATTTTCAGAATCATTATCATGTCTTGAATTGTCTTTAGGACGTCAAATATCACTTGAAACATTAGAAATCAGTGATTGTGATGTAGCAATGCCAACAACTGATGGTCAGTTCTTTCCAGATTCATTATCATATGTTACATTAAAACACGTGTACATGACTTCTGAACATTGGCGAACTTTGTTCGGTTATCTTACAAATATTCGTTCATGTCGTCTGGTTGGCTGCATGTCATACAAATGTGAAAAAACAATTACACATAATATAGTCTACGCTAATAAAGCGACATATTTCATTGACGGATGTAAATTCAAAAATACATATATTGGCGTCTCAGATGGTTGGAATATTGAAAAAGTAATAATCACTGAAACACAAATGGATGAACAAACGCAAATGTGTCTATTTCAATCTTTAAATGAACTTGATGAACTCAGTGATATCAAGATCTTTAATGGTCCTAGTGGAAACATAGGAAAAGCTGTCTTTTATTGTGAAAATGTAAAGAGACTAGACTTAGAGTTTGGAAATGTTTCGTATAACTTACACAAACTCAACACAGGATCAAGGGTATTGAAAGAATTACATCTGGACCATTCTCGACACAAATCATATTCGCAGGTAGTGATGCCTTCAGGATTAGAACACATTTCTGTATTAAGCATGTCAGGGTTGCATGTTCCACCTAAGAAACAGAATCTCATTCTTTCGTGGATATCGGAGTTGTCTTCATTAACACATCTATCTTTAACAAAAATGACTATTACTTATCAATTAAGAGTTATAGAGGAACTCATATCTCTAGAATGGCTTTCTTTAAAACACATTGTTATGCCAGAGACATGCTTGTCAAATTTGTTTGAATGTTTAAAAATAAAAACAAAATTGTTTTATCTAAACATAAGAGACTTATCAAAAGTATCAAAAGTTAATAAAAACTTAAGTGTCAGTAGGTCCGATGAATACAATGCTAACACAGTTGCTGAAGTGAATATTGAAGATTGTGATCTGAACAACGTTATTGTGGAACTTCCAATATTTACTAAAGACCATTCATTTTTCATCAAAAAGGTTAAACTTACAAAGAAAAGTTGGCAAGTTTTATTATCATCTTTAACTTCATCTTCAATCACAGTAAACGATTGTGAGATAGATGAGGCAGATATACAAGCACCAGTTACGGCCGTCTTGAAGTCAGTATCTCTCACAAGAGTGAGAATGGCTCAACACACTCTGTCAAACTTTATGTCCTCACTTTCAGGACAAACATTTCTTGAACACATTGTTATTAAAATATACAACTGGAGTACAGATGAGTATATAAATGAAATGGATTTGAACTATATTAAAAAAAGAAAATTTATGTTATACAAGTGCAACCTGTCTCAAACCACAATGTCTAACTTTCCAAAGTACATTAAAGTGTGTAACCTGGTGCTGTTTGCAATCATTTTACAAGGCAGTCAATGGAAAGACCTATTCTGTTACCTTCGTTTTTTACCAAATTTACAAAATATAACTATATCAAATTGCATCTTGAAAAATTGCAATCCATGTTTCCCGAGTACATGTTCAGTTAAAGTGGTAGGTTTAATAAAAGTAGCAGTTTCATCAAACACTGGATGGTCACAAATGATATCTTCATGCAGTAACCTGGCAACTCTTCAAACCCTTTACATTAAAGGATGTTCTCGTGACGATCATTCACACAAACATACATCTCAGTTCTTTTCTCCTTTTCAAGATGCCGATGAAAGCAGAGGAATACTAATTTTAAATTCAGACTTTGGTGACATAAAAATAGTATTGCCAGCTTTGAAAAAGATAGAAGAGGTCAAGATTAAATCATCAATAATGAGCAACAGCTGTTGGGAAAGTTTCATATTATCTCTGCCTAACATCGAAAGATTAAAAACCGTTTATATTGAAGAGATGTCAATCGTAGAAAAGCTTATTCCTAACAAACCATGTATTCCAATAACCACATTAGAAACACTCACGACACAAATAAAACACATGCATGATGGCCAAAGTATGCAGATTGTGAAAGTAGTTTTAATTGAATGCAGGATCGAAGTTAATATTACAAAACGGGGTGTATTTAAAGAAACATACAGCTTAGAATTGCGAACATTACACGGATCACGGGAAATGATAGACACGTTCGTAAAAGACGTCACGCAAAGTAGCAAACTAAGCAATGTCCTTATTGTTAATACACCTCCCAATAAATATGGCGATTCTGACTTTTGCTTCAACCTTCCACACCTGAGCAATGCAAACATTGCCTATTTCGGATTTTTACACATCAATGACACTGCCATTATAGAAAGGTTTCTTATACACAACACACATGTAAATCAATTGTGTCTTGTTTCCGATGATGATTGGTGCAATATCTCCTTTCCTGTCAATACAAAAATTGAATGTTTGACGATCCATTTCAGACCAGACAATGATTCACCAACACAAACTTGTTTTACAATTCATAACATTACCAATTTAGTAACACTTGAAATAATGGGATTGTCTTTCACCAATTCATCAATTTCACAAAGCTCATCCCAAAGTGTGTCATGGAAAATGTTTGCCAATGAAATTAATAAACTTGGATTTTTAAAACATCTAACCTTGGGTGAATGCATAATGCCAAAGGAAGGTTGTCTCGAACGTATTACGATACCAGGACTTGAGGAACTAAAGCTGGCCAGTATTGTTTCATCGAATGACGAATATGTTTACAAGAATGTATTTGAACTTATATTTAACATGTCACATTCTATAACTAGGCTAGAGTTGTGTTGGTTGAAATTTGGACAAGACGAAACTCGAGCTCTAAACTTGCCGAACTTGAAGGAGCTCTCTGTAGTAGGTTGTGACGTTTCAGATGAATGTGATATATCAAACGTATATCCGGCTTTAGTGGGTACAGGTAATATCCACCATCTGGAATGTTCTGGGAAGTTCTTTGAAAACCTATCATCCGTCAGTAATAATATGGAAAACGTGACTACTCTGTCCCTAGTTTCAACCACTATTTCAAAAGAACTTTCAGTAGAATTGCAAATCACACTTTCTGAGTTATCAAATATTTCTGCCATGAATATTCTAAACTGTGACATCAGGAAACATTTAGATATCAGCCAATGTCTTTCAAATATTAGACAATTAGAACTCGTCTCAGTTTCAATGCTTCCAGATACATGGGTTGTCATGTTTGCAAGCTGTTCCACTATGATACATTTAAACCGTGTGATAATTTCTCGCTGCAATGTCTGTACTATACTAGATGTAGAGGGTTTTATGTTCGAATCTGATGTTAAAAAATGGCAAAAGATGAAAGAAAAACTAGAAATACTTGATGCGGATATTGACGAGCTATCTGAATATGGGATGGTTGTTACAGACAGTGACTTCGCTTACATCGTGATTAAACTTCCACTTTTACCAAACATTCGACGACTTGTAATGTGTGAAGTGGAAATGTCAGAACATTCCTGGCAAAACTTCTTCCCGTCACTTGAAAATATACAAAACCTTGACATTGTCAGTATAAATGGATGTCGTTCTCAGACTCTCTTTAAACCTTATAAAACTGGAAAGTGTACGAACGTTCAAGGTCAGTTAACAATAGCAAATTGTGATTTCGGCAACAGTAAGATCAAGATTCCGAAACTTGTTAACATAACGTCAGTCCGTCTCCAGGATATACACAGTATAGAGACGGTAGAGACAATGATTCATAACCTTGACAATATCGTACATTTAAAACAGCTACTTATAAAGAAACAAAAGTTCAGAAAACCTCCTCCAGCCATACCAAAAATAGAAACGTTAAATAAAGTTGTGTTGGATCATATTGGTTGTGACTGGGAATATGACCCGCAAAGCGATCTGATGTCGCAAAATGGCGGGCTATCACTTGATACAGAACAACGCGTATCTTATCCGTGTCGCTGTTTCTCGGCCAGTTACTTTAAGAAAAATACTTGACCTAGCAAACGTGAATGCAATAACAGTAACAATCTCGTATTTAGCACAAACTGCACGTGACCGTTCACGTGCTTCATTTGTAATAGTGCACAAAGAATATCAGAGTTTCGAAAATCCATTTCACCGAGGAATCTAGAAATACTCTTAAACTACATGTTAGTAGAATTATTAATTATATTAAATAGCAGAATGGGAAAGTGGGTTCCTTGTTTTATACAGTTTTGATATTTACATAGGAATAGTTTGCGACATTCGATAAAAAGGAAGTCAGTAAACAAAACACATTAAAATTATGAAGTAATCAATTTAATGAGACAATTTTTAGCATATTATTTGTGTTTTTTCTATGGGACCCGTGAAAGGAAATACCATGGTATAATGTGTATTAAAACCACGGCCAGCAATGCCTTAGCAGAAAACATGAGACAAACATTGTCTGTTTTTCTTAACTTGAATAGTGACCTTGTATATATATGTATATAGCGAGTGTACAAGTATGTTATTATTTATGCCTAAAATTTGTAAATAGTTCGTATTTAGGAATGTTGATTTTGATTTTTACTAACATTGTCTAATGTTATAGCCATTGGTTAATTAAAATTGTTGCAATATTTTGTATTGAATATGTTATTGTAAATATTTGTTGAACTTGGTGTAAATATAAATGTTTAGTTTTATCGCATAGTTCTGTTAAAAAGGTCTGATAAACATTACTTTATTAAGCAAAATGTTTTATTATGTCAACCTGGTAATATTTATCATTTTTACAGGATGGTCTTTTAAAGCGAGTTATGTTGTACTAAATTTAGCAAGTTTCTGCTGTTGAAGAGAGGATACTGCTTAATAAAGGTTTTTGTTTACACAAATTTGAAGAAAAAAAGTTTGTCATTTGACTTTAAATGATTTTAGAATCGGCAAAAATAAAACACATTTTTTTCTTATATATCGTGTTTATCACCGAGCCCTCATTTCAATGACGATATCTATTTCAACATACCGAAATATATCGAAAAACTATTTTTGAACTGGACTCGACTTACGCACCCAGGTATAACTTAAATAACAGTGGTGTTAAAATTGCTTTCAAATGAGCCATGTGACCTGAAATCAATATCAGTTTGATCCAACGCTCAGATCACTGTTTTTGTTCGATTTGTCTTAGAAAGTATCCGCATGACAAAGTAAAAGTCGCCAATCAGTCCGTGTCTGATAGTTACTTTTAGAATAAGAATTCCTTTTCGTTTTCACTACTCTGCTTAAAATGTCGTGTTGATGTTGTTTTTGTTTTTTGTCATGTTTTGTCGACTTTGCGATTTCAAAACGGTTGCTTTTTATTAATAAATGATATTTAGATATTGTATCCTTAATTTATTTAATAACGTATAAACGTTTTGGTCTGACACACTGCCTTTAAAGTGAGATATTGGTTTAAATGTTTAAAAAAATAGAAAACAAAACCAGGCTATTGTTTCGCCAACTTACACTTAGATACCTAAAAACTTAAATATCAGAAAAGCAACGAGGTGATCGTGAATTTGATATTGGTTTTATAATAGATAAATAACCAGTCAAAATTTAATTTTTTTAAGTATTTAAGTTAAAAGTTGATGAAAAAGAAGCCAGATTCATGTTTAACTCACATATTTAAGTATAAAACTCTCAGGTAATCATGAGATTAGAAAATGCATTTGGTTTCTTTGACAGTGATTAAAGACTACTAAAGTAACAAGTCAAACGTTAAGTTAGGATTTTAAGTATTTAAGTTAAACTTATGAAAATGTTGGTGAAACAGGAACCAGATATCATAGAAAAATGTGATAAAACAATACATGTAAGTGCCTGAGGATATTGAGTTTATCAGACTTTGGGTGTCAAGAAGGGAAGCTCTAGATAGTGTTTGTAAGATTCCAGTTACCAGTCTGATAAACTGTACATTATCAGGCACAAATACAGCGGTATTTGTAGTGCAACGGTGTTTGTAATACAGCAGTTTTAGTCTAGCGGTATTTGTATAAAAATGTATTATTATTGTTTTGTTATATACACGTTGAAACTAGTCAATTTTATTCGAAATCTGATATACACGTACGGGTAGGCATTTTTGCCAAATGTCATGACTTTTGTGCAATGAAAGTTTTATTTTCACTATTTTTATTTTTAGTTTCATTATCAGTTACGTAACTATGTATGTATAATAGATATGTTAATAGTTTGTAATCTAATAAATGTGGTAGCATGCATATTGTTAATTACTCATTGATATAAGATGTTATAGCTAATTGATGAATTGGTGTCGCGTGCAATATTTAGCACGTGTATGTAACGTACGAATAGATCAATAGATATCACGTTGAACAACTAATTCACGAATTGATTTCACATGCGATATCTGATTGAGATCAGTGAGTTTCCAATTGATTTAACTATATCGCTTGTTATTGATATCGCGTTTAGTGTGGTATTGCTGAGTTAATATTCTCTAAGATAATTTTAGTGTTAATATTGTGAATCCATTAAACTTATAAATATATATCATGCAACACATCAGTATGCTTGTTATTGATATCACGTTAAGGTTGTTATCCCCTGTGATAACTTAAGTGTTTAGTTGAGACCATTAAATGTCCAAACTATCAGTACGCTAAATATTATTGCGCGTTCAGATTCTTATTGTTAGGTTTATACTATTGTTTGTTTGATTTTAAACTTATTTATTTTATATCGACTGTGAATGAAGTTATTACAAATTAGGCAAATCATGCTCGAGGTATTCCCCTATAGAACCAATACTAAGCATTATGCTGATAATGTGTTTCACTCAAGAACACCGTCACACATAGCCATGGCGATAATATCGATATCGCGATGATGTTATTGTTGCCTAGTTTATATCGTGGTTGTATCATTAATCGATATAAATTGTTATCATTATTGTAAATATCCGCGATTATCCTGGGATGCTTCCGTCATTTGTTTAATATCATGTGCTGTGTTTTAAAGGAACACACGGCAATTTTAACAAATGTTCATCAATATCTGAGAATTATACTGAATCAACACGATTTAATTACGAAATAAGAACACCCCAGTATGATGCCAGATCCTTATTTTCGTTTCTGTTCTGTATCGTGTAAAGTGACACCATGTAAATGGTTCCCTCGTAGTCTGGGCCATGTGTGACACTTAAGGTAATAAAGGTTTTATTTCCATCAGTATTTTATGTATATGTTAAATATAATTCAAAGACAATAACAGTTAGTATTTATAAAATAGATTATAGTATTTTTAAAACAAGCATGAATTTACTGAGAGAAGAAAAGGTTAAAAAAATGTTTATTGTAATTTGAATAATAATTTCCAGATAATGATTATTGTAAATAATCACATAAATAACACGAGTAAAAGTGATTTCAACATTTCAATAGTGCCATGTGCCCGTTTAATTGTGTGATAGAGATCGTATTCAACTTCATAACTGGTGTCACGTCAGATGTTAAAATGTGTGTCATGGGGTATCACGACACACCTTCGAACTGCCGGATCTTCATTCACACATCACCCAATGTCATCCAAACTTGGCAAAACTCATGAATATGTTCTACTGTTCTCAACCATTTACATTTTTGATAATAAAAGTACAAAAATAGCCATTGTGTGACAGAAAGTTCAATTGTATATATTTACCAAATACTTTTATGTTCAATATACAAATAAATGTGTAGCAAAAAGTGTTGAAATATATGTTCAATATAAATACTTAATAATATTATGTTTCAATGTTGAAATAATTGTTCAATATGAACACTTAATATGTTTCAATGTTGAAATAATTGTTGAATATGAGCACTTAATATGTTTCAATGTTGAAATATATGTTAATTATGAACACTTAATATGTTTAAATGTTGAAATATATGTTCATTATGAACACTTAATATGTTTCAATGTGGAAATAATTGTTCAATATGAACACTAAAATATGTTTTAATGTTGAAATATATGTTCATTATGAACATTTAAATATGTTTTAATGCTGAAATTATTGTTCAATATGAACACTTAATATGTTTCAATGTTGAAATAATTGTTTAATATAAACACTTATTATATTTCAACATTGAAATATATGTTCATTATGAACACTTAATATGTTTCAATGTTAAATAAGTGTTCAATATGAACACTTAAATATGTTTTAATGTTGAAATATATGTTCATTATGAACACTTAAATATGTTTTAATGCTGAAATTATTGTTCAATATGAACACTTAATATGTTTCAATGTTGAAATAATTGTTTAATATAAACACTTATTATATTTCAACATTGAAATATATGTTCATTATGAACACTTAATATGTTTCAATGTTAAATAAGTGTTCAATATGAACACTTAAATATGTTTCAATGTTGAAATAATTGTTCAATATGAACACTTAATATGTTTCATTTTTAGAATTTATGTTGTATATGAATATTTATTATGTTTTAACGATGGTTTTTAATGTTCAATAAAGGACAAAGTGAATATGTTTCATTTAATATTGTTTTTTTGTTTAATGTGACTATTGGTTATGTTTCAACATTAATATAAATGTTGAATACATTTGATAAAATATGAGAACTCATTATTTACTGTATATTGAGTTTGTGTTTGAATGTTTAAACAGTAATATTATTTTATAAACCATGATTTGTTGTATTACTATTGTATTGTATGCCTCTCATTAATATATATATCTATTCACTTAAGGATGTTAGATGTGTCTAGAGTTTGTATGTGTATTAATTCTAAAATTGAAGATGTATTTCTTTTAAAAAACAATTAATGTTTTTTAATTTTTCCTCAATTTTTGTTTTCGGTAATTCTATCAAAATCTGACACTAATGTCTTACCATGAAAACAGAGGTGGTACTACTATGTGGAATAAGTTGTGGTGTGTGTTGTTTTTTTTTGTCAAAATATAAAACAATGATGTTTTACTTCTTCGTATTCACCAACCATTCTTGAGAATATTCTTAGACTTGAGCTTAAAAATCCAAATATTAACATTAGATATCTGGGTTGACGTATAGAATAATTGTGAGAGTTTATTTGAGTTTATATTAGCTGTCGCTAAATGCTTGCTGCAAATTTTGGTCTCAAAAATGGTCTCAAAGTGTGTTTTTCAAAATTCATTATTGATTTCAAGTCTAAGAATATTCTTAAGAATGGTTGGTGAATACCGCCCCTGGACTGTTTCTACACTTTAACTTGCCATTAATTATTTTCTACTTTTATCAAATATAAACATATTCAAATTAACAGCAAAATGTAATATATGCCATTTAAGGTTGTTAACAAGTACGTCATTAAATTGCGCGCAAAACGTTGCAATTTTTTTTTGTTGAAAATGCGTATTAAACTTAAATATAAAAGTGTGAATATGCCAATTTATAATTTTTTTATTGTTTTGTTATATGTTGATATTTTCTGGCATTTAAACGATTATATTTGTGGTAAACGGTTCCATTTCTCTTAACGGTTATACTAGTTGTGGTTAAACGGTCATACTAGTTACGGTTAAACAGTTATACTAGATATGGTTAATCGATTATACTAGTTGTGGTTAAACGGTTATACTAGTTGTGGTTAAACAGTTATACTAGGTACTGTTAAATGGTTATACTAGTTATAGTTAAACTAGTTATGGTTAAACAGTTATACTAGTTGTGGTTAAACGGTTATACTAGTTGTAGTTAAACAGTTATTCTAGTTTCTGTTAAACTAGTTGTGGTTAAACGGTTATACTATTTACGTTTAAATGGTTATACTAGTTATGGTTAAACGGTTATACTAGTTGTGGTTAAACGGTTACACTAGTTGTGGTTAAACAGTTATACTAGTTACGGTTAAACTAATTATGGTTAAACGGTTATACTAGTAACGGTTATACTAGTTACGATTAAACGGTTATACTAGTAACGGTTATACTAGTTACGGTTAAACGGTTATACTAGTTACGGTTAACGGTTATACAAGTTATGGTGAAATGATTAAACTAGTTGTGGTTAAACGGTTATATATATACACGGCTAAATGTCTGTACTGTTTGTTAATCTGTTTTATTTTCTTGTGGTTAAATATCTATTCTTTGTACTAGTAAACTGCCTATACTGTATATAATTAACTGGTAAACATTCTTACGGTTAAACTGTTATATTGCCTTGTGGTTGAATCTACAAATAATTCAACCTTAACTTTCTGATTTTCTTATGGTTAAACGTTTCTACATTCTTATGGTTAAATGGGTGCATATTTTTAAGAATAAACGGTTAAAAATATTGATTTGATACGAAAATAACGATTCAATTTTCATGTCACCTTGTTCCGATTTATATACGTTTTACGTCAGCTAAACATTTATGTACCTATTTAAATGTTACAGAATAGCGTAACATACCATTGAATGTTACATAATTATGAATTTTATATAACCATGTATGTAACATAACTATGAATGTTGTTTTTTATGTCCGCCAAAATTTTTTTTGGTTGGCATATAGTAATCGCAGCGTCCGTCCGTCCTTCCGTCCGGTATTTCGTTTCCGGCCTGTAACTTTGTCATGGATAGATGGATTTCGGTGATATTTTCTACAAATGATCAACAGAACATGACGACGTGTCGAAAGTATGACCCACACCCGTACCGCAAAGGTCAAGGTCACAATTTGAGTTTGTTTGACAACACTTTGAGTTTGTGTGAGATTTCATGTCCAGCCTGTAACTTTGTCATGCATAGATGGATTTTAATGATACTTGCTATAAATGATCAACATAACATGACAACGTGTCGCGAGTAAGACCTACATCCGTACCTCAAAGGTCAAGGTCACAATTAGAGTTTGTTGACAACACTGAGTATGTGCGAGATTTCCTGTCCGACCTGTAACTTTGTCATGCATAGATGGACTTTATAGATACTAGCTACAAATGATCAACATAACATGACAACGTGTTGCGAGTAAGACCCATACTCATACCACAAAAGTCGAAGTCACATTTTGAGTTTGTTTGACAACACTTTCAGTCTGTTTGAGATTTCGTGTCTGGCATGTAACTTTGTCATGCATAAAAGGATTTTGTTTATACTAGCTACCAACAATCAGTTTAACACGACGATGTGTTGCGCGTTACACCCAGAATCCCACTTCAAAGGTCAAAGTCACAATTTGAGCTTGTTTGATGACATTTTCAGTCTGATTGAGATTTCGTGTCCGGTCTGAAACTTTGTCACCTATGGATAACACTTGGCTCAATTCATCAGTATGACATTACAACGTGTCACGTGTAAGACCCACCTGCGTACCTCAAAGGCCAAGGTCACACTTTGAGTTTGTTTGACAGCATTTTCAGTCTGTGGGAGATTTCTTGTCCTGTCTATAACTTTGTCATCTATGGATACATTTTAAAAACATTTGGCTCAGTTGATCAACATGACATAATTAAGTGTTGCATGTACCTTTTCCTCAAAGGTCAAGGTCACACTTTCAATGTGTTTGATATTGCGTGTCTTGTCTGTGACTTTGTCTTTAACTTGGCTCAATTTATCAAGATGGCATGGTGTCATAAGTAAGACCTCGTACCTCAAAGGTCAAGGTCACAATTTGAGTATGTGTTACAGTTTGGTGGTTATTTATATTTCTATACCAATAAATAACAACTATATGGTAGGTTCTTTAGTATTTATATAGTTCATCAGTTTATCATGTTATCGTTAAAATACACATCTAGTTTAAAATACTGGTACTGTCATCACTTAGTGGTTCCATGTCATTGGGCACTGAAATATAATACACAACATTCGATCTTATAATAATGGCTTGACATCATTACAATGTTTACATATATAATGAATACATGAAATTTACATCTGTTGCTTCTTAGCATGTCATCAATAGTTTAAACTATAAATACGTCAATACATTAAAAATACAATGCAATCCTTAATCAAAGTTCATATAAAGTCATGGTTGCATAGTGGTCTTCTAGGTTTATTTCTTACATAAGTACATATCTATATTTTCAATGGTTGTTTATAAAACAACACAATTACATTCATCTTACCTATCTAGTGGGATTAAAGCCCGCTTATGACACACACACACACATACACACTATTCCAGCTGTACTGTCTTTACCTCGTGATGGTTATCAACACTGTGAAAACAATCATGCAAATATTATTCTAGAAAGTAAAACTTTAGTTCGACTGACTACCATATTGGAAATTTAGCGAGGTTAATTTAATTTATTTGAAACAAACCATTTACACAATAAATTAGCGATAGCACATTTCAACCATTTCAAAAGACAAATACTCTCGAACATTTCAAGACACAGTATAAACCAACCAACCTTTATGACTTGGGACTTGTAAATCTCAATAAAACTCTACAGAGAGAAACTTTACACATCTTCTCCAACTTCAAACACGACAACACTGACCATCGCCTGACCATGATATCAAGTGGCCAATTTAAAACAATCTGATTGGAGTAATTAAAAATAACGACACCACATGACCATAACAACTATTCCAAATATGGATATGTGGTATTTTACAGAGAGGTTTCTATGGGGAATATATTAATACAATATATTATAAATACTTTTTTTATACGACAGATCATTCTAAAAATGACCCTGCTACATATGTATGACAACACTTTGAATCTGTTTGAGATTTCAAGTCTGTCCTTTAACTTACATACATGGATGGATTTCAATAACACTTGGCTCAATTTATCAATTGATCAACAATTGATCTGTAACTTACATTTAGGGATTTTAAAATAGCTTGACACAAGTGATCAGCATGTCATGATAATGTTTCACCTGCAATTAACTGTAGAATTACCCAGACCATTACATCAGATGTCAAGGTCAAGATTATACAAAGGTCAAGGTCATGCTTTAATGTAAAAAAAAAACACATGCAATTGCATGTCTAGTTTAAAACTTCAGTCCATTACTCTAGATATTCATGGATGCATCGCTACCAATTAGATCATATATTGTTATTTTTCACAGACCATTTGGGGGGCATGCGACACTTAACAGTGACATTTCTTGTTTAATTACAATTGTTACATAACTATGAATGTTATATGATTATGAAAATGAATGTTCCATAATTGTGTAATTATGACTGTTACACAGTGTTGAATATATATGTTACATGATTACGAATGTAACTTAAATAAGAATGTAACACGATTTCAAAATTACTATTCTTGTATGATATAGATTGAATGGTGATAGATAACTGTATATTGTTGCATAGTTATGTAAATTTTACATTTATTAAACATATGTAAATGTTTCATATAAACGTTACGTTTGTAACAAACGTAAACGTTACATGTTTTAAATATGTATGTACCGTTTTATATCCAATTGTTACAAATGCAGCGTAACATGTATTATATGAACTATAATATGTAAAGTCTGTGTTACTACAGTTGAATATAAATGTTATCTCTGTACAATGATACAAGTCTTGATAAAAATTGAAATATCTTAGATGAGTTGGTCTTATTTCATACCAATATTGTTGTGTTTTTTTACTTTTTTATTGTAAATTATAAAAATATGAAGAAGTGTTTTGTCTAAAATAACACGAGGTCCCGGAGTATAATTGAACTCGCACCTTAGTTGTCCCGGGCCCGCCACTCTACCTGTACAGTGGAGTTGGTAGTGCTCTGGATTTACCAGTGCTGTCTTTGTTCAAACCCCAGATTCTGTATTGGACTATGGCGGGTATGGTTTTACTGGAGTGCATCTTCGTCAAGAGTTTCACCTGTACATCCGATAACATAATTTAATCATGGAAACTCAAAAGGTCTTGAAATCGAATATTACATACAAGGTATATCAACGTTCACACTTGGTAAGCCTTCAATGGATAATAAAGTCTCAAACGATTGTAATGTTTAAAGTTTTATTATAAAAGATTGTTCCATTAAACAAAAATCGCATCATTTGTTTTACTATTATTCACGTTAATCATCCATGTTTAATATCCATAGACAATCTTGGGACAGTTTTTATCATCTGCAGGATGATATGTTGTTTTATTTATAATATATAACGTCCACTTCATAAGTATCGCCGGGTACGGTTAGCTAAGTCGGTAACGTGCCTGACTATCAATCCAGGGGTCGTTAGTTTGAATCGCCGCCCAGCCAGTCTCCGTGGTGATTGATATACGACATTGCGTCTCTTTATCATTCATCTCACACGGTTGATTCGAGTGGGAAAATTATCAGTTACTTGCGGAGATGGGGTGTGCTCGGGTACTGGTTAACCTTCCAGGATCAAAGGAAACAGTGGTTAAGTTAACTGATCTTCCGTTAGCTCTCAGTGGCAAAGAAATTACGATATATATTTAATCAATCAAACAAACAATCAATCATGCAGTTTCCATAATGGTTAAAGAGACACACGACAATTCTGATAACTGTTCACTATTTTACACTAGTATATATCCGCATGATACAAATAGACAACACTTGAAATAAAGCAGAACGTACTCAGCTCCATAGTTTCATTATTATTATCAAGGGGTATAACTCTAGTAAATTCCTAAAACAATTATTGTTTACAGATGTCTGATCGTGTTTGACAACATTTACTTATAAAGCTTAATTACAGCAGTGTTTATCAGTGTGACAGGGAAAATCTATTTGTATTTGTTTTTCTTAAAATTCCAAAATAACCATTTTTGACAGTAATATTTGGATGGTAACAACTTCATATGGTAAAACGTACAAAATGTGTAGATGGGCAGGAGTAAAATCGATGTTAACATTGTCGTCTGCCTCTTTAATAAATGTGAAAAAGTGGGAAAAAATGTGTTTTAACATGCTCCCTTAAAGAGGATCACCTGTGTCGCCGATATATTTTTGATCTTAGCAGTAAAACAGCACATTTATAATTATCAAACATAATATATTATGGATATTCTGTTCAATAATGTATATTGTATTTTGTCTCTAAGTGTAAGATGCTTTAATTTTGGTGACGAAATACTAAATCGTGGCCCGTGATAAAGTCACGGAAAATGCCGATCTATATATTAGTCATTTTCTCATAAATAAGATAAACTGCTAGAGGTGAATCAACGATTATCTTCGAATAGGAACTTCGTCTTTGTGATTAAATTAACTTTCATCATTAACTGAACAGAAATATATAGGGGATGCACCTTTAACTTAATAAGAGGTCACATTCCGTAACTATTCGACCATCTCCGGATATATTCGTAAATAGAATATCAATGCTCGATGAGGTAAACCATATAATAAAAATTTCATTATGATCGTTTGAAACGAATTAACCAAAATTTAATGTAAAAACGATAACACAGCGTAAGTAGCTTTGATAATAAAATGTCCTGACGAGGTCCGGTCTCTTCCACTGTGGTACAGACGAGGTCTGGCATCTATACAATAGTACAGGAACTTGACCCGCCACCGGAATATTTTGGTTTTGGTGGTAGAAGAGCAGGGTCGGGTTCTTGGAAAGTGCCCCCAAAATATACCCTGCAAATTTAGGGGAAAAAACAACTTACAGTCTAAACTAAGAAAGATATATTTGTCCATTTATAAACATGAATAATAACTTTAAAGTAGTATTTACGTAATGATTTATATAACTGGGATGCATATAACAAAAAAAAACTTAGAGAAAAATCGTCGTAAACGTAAATCAACACTTATTCATATTAATCTTATCCTATCAAACCAGCGGTCGTGAGTTCGAATCCCCGCCCGGCAACAGTCTCCGTGATGGTTGATATACGATATTGTGTCTCATTATCATTCGTCTCTCACCGCTGATTCAAGTGGGAAAGTTATCAGTTACTTGCGGAGATGAGGTGTGCTCGAGTATTGGCTAATCCCAGGAAACAGTGGTTAGGTTAACTGATCGTCTGTTAGCCATCGATGGCATAAAAATAACGCTTAATATTCAATCAATCAATCATAATATTCATCGAAATAAATCGAAAATTGCTAAAACGATGCAGAAAACGATATATTTCTGGAAATACAATCATTTTAATTTCCCTGTATATGTATATGATAAAAACATACTCACAAAGGTCAAATATCCACGTACACATTACGATATAAACATTTTTATTCCAAACTGACATACATATAAACATACATCTTTATAGTAATACAGGATTAAAACATAAGCAAAATACCTACAACGTTTCTGTAGATCTATATCAGTAATGCGTGCATAGTCCGGTTATTATTGGGAATAAATGAGCGTGAAAATGAATAACAATGGCGTTCCTGAAAGTTTAGGTCTTAGTTAGATGCGTAAAAAATAAACACAACATTATGTGGAATAATTACAATTTGCCTCCTATAAACAAAACAATTGATAGCGGGATACGGGGGAGGCAAACGGAATAGCATTTTTGCCAGTATTATGATTCGAAATATTTACAATGGACTTCCCAATGCAATAAATTGCTTCTAATTCAAAGTTTCATTAGGCGGGTAGATTTGTACGTTGTGTTATTGTATACATTTAGTATATTATAATAAAACTCGAAATGATAAAAAGGGAAAAGAAAGGAATTATAGTTTAGTTTAGTCACATATTTACTCCGATAGTGAAACCAGTGAAACTGAGGCACATTTGGCTAGCAGTCTTCCTGTATAGACCAGTACTAAGCATATACGAAAATAATGTCTTGCCCAAGGACACTACGGGTGCCGTGGTTGCGATCGAACCCACGTCCCTCGAATCGTGACTGCATGGGTTCGATCCTTTAGCACTGGACCACGGGCTCCACATACTGAATTATACCCGGTATTACATAAAATATATATGGTAGAAAAAATATTCGTATAAGGTATCTGTAAATGTGTAAAGCTTATATCTCATACATTTGCCTTCTAAGCTATCGTGTATAGACTGTACAGAAAGTACGTTGACGTGCATTGAAGTAACCTAACATATGTAGAAATTACGTTTACATATATTATCCCTCTATACCATCGTAACCAGATTAAACCGTAAGTACTTTCACATGCCGTATTGCAACCTAGACAATGTAGACTTAACGTGTGCATGTATTATCTCTACATACTATGATAATCAAAACACTATAGAAAGTATTTTCACATTAATCCCTGTAAATCATCACAACCTCGACTATATACAAACTGCGAGCACATTCCTATCACCACAATGCACACTATACAGAAATTGCATGCGCATATTTTATCATTGTAAGCCATCACAACTGGGATTATGAAGAAATCACGTGCACAATACTGAACAGAACAGCTAACCAGCCACCTGATATTTTATGTAATAAACAATTTACGTATTTTCCCCAAAAAAGAATGAAAGCAATTTCTTTAAAATTTGGATTTGAATAAAAAAGAACATTTAGGCTATGTTAAAAAACATACATTTCTGTAAATGCAGTATTCAAATTTTAATAGCGCCACTCCATATTTTGACAAAGATATTGGCAATACAAAAGTGGCGGGTTAGCTGTTCCGTTCAGTATAGTTAACCCTGATAGCCGCCGCAACCCGGACTATGTAAAATACGTGCGCACTTCATCGGTGTAAGTCATTGCAAAACGGGCTATGTAAAACTCTGGATACTGTGACCGGGCAGGGGTTTGAACCTACGATCCCTGGATTGATAGAAGTAAGTACTATCGACTGATCTTACAGGGACTAGTCCTTAGAACAGGTAAGTTGCAACCCAGAAAATATAGGTATTACGTGTACATACCTTATCCCTGTAAGCCATCGTGACCCAGACATAGCCTGTATACTGTAGTCAGCCTTATGAACATCAGCACCTTCTCTGTGAGACTCCTGCAGTAAAAAAGTCACCGTCTCCACGCTGTAAATGGGTAACCCTGTAACGGAATATGTGAGAATTGCTGTTTTAACTTGGTTTCATCTTTATAGTGTACTGTCAGTCGGATTAGATTTACGTTACAATGTCTCCAATACAATGTCGATATTCCGGTTAGAAATCATCTCATTATTTCTACACCAATTTTAAATGTGTACAGTATTGGAAATGAAAAGAAGAAGCGAAGAAGCACGGAATCGGTGTAGAATATGTACAATAGAGAATCACGGAATCGGTGTAGAATATGTACAAAAATGAAGTACGAAATCGGTGTAGAATATGTACTATCATGAAGCACGAAATCGGTGTAGAATATGTACAATAAAGAAGCATGGAATCGGTGTAGAATATGTACAATAATGAAGCACGAAATCGGTGTAGAATATGTATAATAATGAAGCACGAAATCGGTGTAAATTGTATACAAAAGAAGTAGGGAATCGGTGTAGGTTATGTACAAAATGAAACACAGAATCGGTGTAGATTATGTACACTAATGAAACACGGAATCGGTGTAGATTGTATACAAAATGAAACACGGAATCGGTATAGATTGTATACAAAATGAAACACGGAATCGGTGTAAATTGTATACAAAAGGAGCACGGAATTTGTGTAAACTGTTTACAAAAGGAGCCCGGAATCGGTGTTTATTTTATACAAAACGAAGTACAGAGTCATCGGTGCAGATTATGTACAATAAAGAAGAAAGGAATCGGTGTAAATTATGTACAAAACGAAGCACGGAATCGATGTAAAATGTGTACAAAACAAGTACGGAATCGGTGTTTATTATATACAAAACGAAGCACAGAATCATCGGTGCAGAATATATAAAATAAAGAAGTACGGAATCGGTGTTTATTATATACAAAACGAAGCACAAAATCATCGGTGCAGATTATGTACAATAAAGAAGAAAGGAATCGGTGCAGATTATGTACAATAAAGAAGCATGGTGTATTATTTTGAAGTAAAAGCTCATTTATGGACCAAGTTAAAACAGCCGTGGAGACATGTGTCCGTACATCATGGAAAAAAGAGCCAATAGTAACAAGTGTGTCTTTGTTTACGGTTCAGTCTCAAGAAAATATCTTCTGGGCTTAATTAGATAAAGTTCACCACACTTTCGGGCATTGCAAAGAATTATTGAGGCCCTCCCAGGGGGATCCCTATTCCCGGGATCTCTTAAAGTAATGGCAATTGTTCCCAAGATCCCCAAAAGTATTTCCCCAGATCTCCAAAACCACTTGGAAAACCTCATTATCAAAATGAATATGAAGCGTAGGTATGTCTTCCAAGCAGAGTTAAATTCAAGTTAATTTATGCCTGTAGTGCTGGTGCAAAACAGTACCAACAAACGTAAGAGTAATTTTAAACCGCATAGGAAAGCACAATACCTGTCACTCGCAGCCACGCGTCTATTCTGTCCATTGTTTGGGTCATACTTTCGAAGTTTCTCGCCCCAGTTCTCGCGGGTAGAAACACGCGACTTGTGACGTAATTGGCAGCAATTGGCGCCGCCTGTGATGATGACTTCACATAAAACACGCGCAGCGTTCTTGCGTGTCGTCGTTCTCCGTAATTTGACACTGACTCGTCCGTGGAGTCGGAGGAAATAGAAACATCAGCTTTAATATACAATAAAGTTACTTCTTTAAATAAATGTCTATTTCACCCGTATAACAATGCTGCAAGTTGTATCATCTACTGCATGTAGATCATCTACCGCTTGCTTTTCTGAATGACAAACGTCTTGACAATTTGTACAGAAAAAAACAACACGTTTGAACAGAACGGATGGATGAACAGAAATATAACGAAAGAGAGCGTGTATAATGTATCTTCTGTGTTTTTAATGTAAATTATCGTGAAGATAACACTAGCTCCTATGCATCAATTTCCTTTTTACAATAACACAAATATCCATCATAAACACATTGACCAGTTGCACACATGTCTTATACGTGTTTATATTAGGAGGTTTGGAGAAAAATGAATATTTTTTTCAAAATGTGCTGATAACCGGCATTACTGCACGTATTCGCTAATTTCGGCTTCCATTCATAAAATATTTCTTTTTCTCTATTAAAGACATACTTTACTCTACTTTTTAATTACTTTATTTGAATTAATCCGTACAATACTCTTTATATAAAACAATTACTACAAGATTTTGAGACTGTTCTTTAACGGATATAGACTAGATACTCACTGAATGTTTTGTGGATTCTTGCATCGAACTGTTGTATGTTCACTATTCGGATACCCTGAAAATAAATATCTTTATTGATTATATGGAGATAGTTAACTCTTCAGAACAGAGATTTAAAACAAGGTCGAAGGGTCTACGGTGGCCTAGTGTCGCTAGCGGCCAAAACCACTTACCTCTTAACGCTAGGGTCGTGGGTTCGATAAATACTTCATGTGAGAAAGTTTGCCAGTATTTGTTTAAGGACGAACGGTTATTCCACTCAGATCCGTTTTGAGGACTTCCCTTATCAACAATGGAGTAGACGCTTCCATTACCAACAATGGAGCAGACACTCCCATTACCAACAATGGAGCAGACGCTTCAATTACCAACAATGGAGCAGACGCTTCCATTACCAACAATGGAGCACACACTCCCATTACCAACAATGGAGCAGACGCTTCAATTACCAACAATGGAGCAGACACTCCCATTACCAACAATGGAGCAGACGCTTCAATTACCAACAATGGAGCAGACGCTTCAATTACCAACAATGGAGCACACACTTCCATTACCAACAATGGAGCAGACACTCCCATTACCAACAATGGAGCAGACGCTTCAATTACCAACAATGGAGCAGACGCTTCAATTACCAACAATGGAGCACACACTTCCATTACCAACAATGGAGCAGACACTCCCATTACCAGTAATGGATCAGACGCTTCCATTACCAACAATGGAGCAGACACTCCCATTACCAACAATGGAGCAGACGCTTCAATTACCAACAATGGAGCAGACGCTTCAATTACCAACAATGGAGCACACACTTCCATTACCAACAATGGAGCAGACGCTTCCATTACCAACAATGAATTAGACGCTCCCATTACCAACAATGGAGCAGACGCTTCCATTACCAACAATGGAGCAGACGCTCCCATTACCAACAATGGAGCAGATACTCCCATTACCAGCAGACACTCCCATTACCAACAATGGAGCAGACGCTTCCATTACCAACAATGGAGCCGCTTCCATTACCAACAATGGAGCAGACGCTTCCATTACCAACAATGGAGCAGACACTCCCATTTCTAACAATTGAGCAGATACTCCCATTACCAGCGATGGAGCAGACACTTCCATTACCAACAATGGAGCAGACACTCCCATTTCTAACAATGGAGCAGACAATCCCATTATCAACAATGGAGCAAACACTTCCATTACCAACAATGGAGCAGACGCTTCCATTACCAACAATGGAGCAGACACTCCCATTACCAGTTATGGATTAGACGCTTCCATTACCAACAATGGAGCAGACACTCCCATTACCAGAAATGGATTAGACACTTCCATTACTAACAATGGAGCAGACGCTCCCATTACAAACAATGAAGCAGACACTCCCATTACCAGTAATGGATTAGACGCTTCCATTACCAACAATGGAGCAGACGCTCCCATTACCAGTAATGGATTAGACGCTTCCATTACCAACAATGGAGCAGACATTCCCATTACCAGTAATGGATTAGACGCTTCCATTACCAACAATGGAGCAGACACTCCCATTACCAACAATGGAGCAGACACTCCCTTTACCAGTAATGGATTAGACGCTTCCATTACCAACAATGGAGCAGACACTCCCATTACCAACAATGGTACAGACACTCCCATTACCAGTAATGGATTAGACGCTTCCATTACCAACAATGGAGCAGAGACTCCCATTACCAACAATGGAACAGACACTCCCATTACCAACAATGGAACAGACACTCCCATTACCAGTAATGGATTAGACGCTTCCATTACCAACAATGGAGCAGACACTCCCATTACCAACAATGGAACAGACACTCCCATTACCAGTAATGGATTAGACGCTTCCATTACCAACAATGGAGCAGACACTCCCATTACCAACAATGGAGCAGACACTCCCATTACCAACAATGGAGCAGACACTCCCTTTACCAGTAATGGATTAGACGCTTCCATTACCAACAATGGAGCAGACACTCCCATTACCAACAATGGAACAGACACTCCCTTTACCAGTAATGGATTAGACGCTTCCATTACCAACAAGGGAGCAGACACTCCCATTACCAACAATGGAGCAGACACTCCCATTACCAGTAATGGATTAGACGCTTCCATTACCAACAATGGAGCAGACACTCCCATTACCAACAATGGAACAGACACTCCCATTACCAGTTATGGATTAGACGCTTCCATTACCAACAATGGAGCAGACATCCCCATTACCAGTAATGGATTAGACGCTTCCATTACCAACAATGGAGCAGACACTCCCATTACCAGTTATGGATTAGACGCTTCCATTACCAACAATGGAGCAGACACTCCCATTACCAACAATGGAGCAGACACTTCCATTATCAGAAATGGATTAGACACTTCCATTACCAACAATGGAGCAGACACTCCCATTACCAGTTATGGATTAGACGCTTCCATTACCAACAATGGAGCAGACACTCCCATTACCAACAATGGAGCAGACACTCCCATTATCAGAAATGGATTAGACGCTTCCATTACCAACAATGGAGCAGACACTCCCATTACCAGTTATGGATTAGACGCTTCCATTACCAACAATGGAGCAGACACTCCCATTACCAACAATGAAGCAGACACTCCCATTATCAGAAATGGATTAGACACTTCCATTACTAACAATGGAGCAGACGCTCCCATTACCAACAATGAAGCAGACACTCCCATTACCAGTAATGGATTAGACGCTTCCATTACCAACAATGGAGCAGACGCTTCCATTACCAACAATGAAGCAGACACTCCCATTACCAACAATGAAGCAGACACTCCCATTACCAGTAATGGATTAGACGCTTCCATTACCAACAATGGAGCAGACGCTTCCATTACCAACAATGGAGCAGACACTCCCATTACCAACAATGAAGCAGACACTCCCATTATCAGAAATGGATTAGACACTTCCATTACTAACAATGGAGCAGACGCTCCCATTACCAACAATGAAGCAGACACTCCCATTACCAGTAATGGATTAGACGCTTCCATTACCAACAATGGAGCAGACATTCCCATTACCAGTAATGGATTAGACGCTTCCATTACCAACAATGGAGCAGACACTCCCATTACCAACAATGGAGCAGACACTCCCATTACCAGTAATGGATTAGACGCTTCCATTACCAACAATGGAGCAGACACTCCCATTACCAACAATGGAACAGACACTCCCATTACCAGTTATCGATTAGACGCTTCCATTACCAACAATGGAGCAGACACTCCCATTACCAGTAATGGATTAGACGCTTCCATTACCAACAATGGAGCAGACATTCCCATTACCAGTAATGGATTAGACGCTTCCATTACCAACAAGGGAGCAGACACTCCCATTACCAACTATGGAGCAGACACTCCCATTACCAGTAATGGATTAGACGCTTCCATTACCAACAATGGAGCAGACACTCCCATTACCAACAATGGAACAGACACTCCCATTACCAGTTATGGATTAGACGCTTCCATTACCAACAATGGAGCAGATACTCCCATTACCAACAATGGAACAGACACTCCCATTACCAGAAATGGATTAGACACTTCCATTACTAACAATGGAGCAGACGCTCCCATTACCAACAATGAAGCAGACACTCCCATTACCAGTAATGGATTAGACGCTTCCATTACCAACAATGGAGCAGACGCTCCCATTACCAACAATGGAGCAGACGCTTCAATTACCAGTAATGGATTAGACGCTTCCATTACCAACAATGGAGCAGACGCTTCCATTACCAACAATGGAGCAGACGCTCCCATTACCAACAATGAAGCAGACACTCCCATTACCAGTAATGGATTAGACGCTTCCATTACTAACAATGGAGCAGACGCTCCCATTACCAACAATGAAGCAGACACTCCCATTACCAGTAATGGATTAGACGCTTCCATTACCAACAATGGAGCAGACATTCCCTTTACCAGTAATGGATTAGACGCTTCCATTACCAACAAGGGAGCAGACACTCCCATTACCAACTATGGAGCAGACACTCCCATTACCAGTAATGGATTAGACGCGTCCATTACCAACAATGGAGCAGACACTCCCATTACCAACAATGGAACAGACACTCCCATTACCAGTTATGGATTAGACGCTTCCATTACCAACAATGGAGCAGACACTCCCATTACCAGTAATGGATTAGACGCTTTCATTACCAACAATGGAGCAGACGATCCCATTACCAACAATGGAGTAGACACTCCCATTACAAGTAATGGATTAGACGCTTCCATTACCAACAATGGAGCAGACGCTCCCATTAGCAACAATGACGCAGACACTCCCATTACCAACAATGGAGCAGACGCTCCCATTACCAACAATGGAGCAGACGCGCCAATTACCAGCAATGGAGCAGACACCACCAATGTAGCAGACGCTCCCATTGCCAACAATGAAGCAGATGCTCCCATTACCAACAATGGAGCAGACGCTCCCATTACCAGCAATGGAGCAGACATTCTCATACTCTCATTACCAGCGATGGAGCAGACACTCCCATTTCCAGCGATAGAGCAGACACTCCCATTACCAACAATGGAGCAGACACTCCCATTTCTAACAATGGAGCAGACACTACTGTCAGTGTATTGGCTGCATATATATTATCATGTATATATTTCGAAATTGATGTCGTACTTTGTTAATACGTTGAAGACATCACTGAAGATTAAATATGTTCAAATGAGTTCTCGTGTTAATAACACTATTGTATTATTATAATTAGTAGTAGTAGTAGTAGCAGCAGCAGCAGTAGTAGTAGTAGTAGTAGTAGTAGTAATAGTAGTAGTAGTAGTAGTAGTAGTAGTCGAAGAAGAAGTAATAGTAGTACTAGTAGTAGTGGTAGTAGTAGCAATAGCAGTAGCAGTAGAAGTAGTAGAAGTAGCAGTAGTAGTAGTAATAGTAGAAGAAGTAGTAGTAGTAATAGTTGAAGTAGTAGTAGTAGTGTTAGTAGTAGTAGTAGTAGGTGTGGTAGTAGTAGTAGTAATAAAAGTAGTAGTAGTAGTAAAGCAGTAGTAGAAGTAGAAATAGTAGTAGTAGAAGTAGTTTTTCTAACGAAGATTTTAGATTCATGTATATTCACCCCTAATATTAAACGAAACAAATGTCAAATGTTAAAAACTGTTTGGGAACCAGTTTAATTACTATTTACACAACTTTGACTGTATCCTTATACCTGGTTTGCTGGTACCCAGTGTGCCAATCTTTGCACGATGTTTTCGAATGGTTCGAACTTTGCCGGTTTCAAGACCTCCTGTGCTGCAGTCACTTCCGGTACAAAGTCTTCCAGAACTACAAGTAAGAGTTGGCTATTATAAGTTAATAATCTATTATTCATATCGTATACGCGTTGTGTGTTTTAGCAGCAGACACGAACAGTGTGTCCTATCTGAAATGCCTTTAAGCGGTGGTGCAGTGGATAGAGTGTTGGACACTCACGCCAGAGCAATACATCAAAAGAATCAACTTATCCATCACAAAAATAAATTTAAAGGGCAGTAAACAAATAACTCTTACATATTTCTTCCTTTGCTGGGGGTCCCTTCACGTAGTATATCCGGATGACTTGTGTGATCCTTCTAAAGTTGATTTTATCCTCCGTCCAGACGCTTGCATCCGGATCCAGGTCCTTCTTGAAGCCGTCATAGGCTTTAACTTGGTCAGACTCAATCGTCAATATTGTACCTGATATCAACATGATTCATCAGCATAAATATATTACCATCAATAACCTTGACCCTAAATCAGACCTTTCACCTGGGCCCAAATAAGGACCGATCAATTGGGCTCATTATGTAATAAACATCTTGTACGTATTTGTGTCAGTTATTATATATATCGTCATCTCATACATGCAATATCTAAAGGCGACAAAAAATGAACAGGCTAACAATCGATTAAACTATCATTCAGTAATATACTATGCAAGTATAATTACATATAAGTACTATTGTATGAAAAGTATAACAACATATAAGTATTATTGCATGAAAATATAACTACATACAAGTACTATTGCATGAAAGTATAACTACATATAAGTACTAATGCATGAAAGTATAACTATATATAAGTATTATTGCATGAAAGTATAACTACATATAAGTACTAGTGCATGAAAGTATAACTACATATAAGTACTATTGCATGAAAATATAACTACATATAAGTATAATTGCATGAAAGTATAACTACATATAAGTACTAATGCATGAAAGTATAACTACATATAAGCATTATTGCATGAAAATATAACTACATACAAGTACTATTGCATGAAAGTATAACTACATATAAGTACTATTGCATGAAAATATAACTACATACAAGTACTATTGCATGAAAGCATAACTACATACAAGTACTATTGCATGAAAGTATAACTACATATAAGTACTAATGCATGAAAGTATAACTACATATAAGTATTATTGCATGAAAGTATAACTACATATAAGTATAATTGCATGAAAGTATAACTACATATAAGTACTAGTGCATGAAAGAATAACTACATATAAGT